>JAVXUP010001262.1:0-255457 GCA_033070095.1 Escallonia herrerae
AATTAGATAAGGTGTTTTACCGGTCTTTTTATGGGGTACTCTATTTTGTACGTGACAGGCTGAGAGAATGACTTCCCCTCACATGTTGGCGGGTAGGCCAGAACTAACAAACATAGCATTCATCATTTCTTTTAAAGTCCTATTTTTTCTCTCAGCAATTCCATTTGATTCAGGTGAATAAGGTGGAGTTACTTCATGAATAATTCCATTTTGTAAACAAAAATCATCAAACGGATTAGAGTCATATTCACCACCTCTATCAGTTCTAAGCCTTTTAATTTTCTTATCCATCTGATTTTCAATTTCAAACTTATAGTTCATGAACATTTCAAGAGCTTCGCTTTTCATCCTCAACAGATAGAGTCTAGTGAATCTAGAACAATCATCAACAAAGACCTCATAAAACTTTTTACCACCTCTAGTCATTGTTTGTTTTGAATCACCTAAATCACTGTGAATTAAGTCAAGGGGTTCATTTTCTCTTGTAACAGGTTTACATGTTTTCTTGGTGCTTTTGGTTTCAGCAAAAATTTCACACTTGTCTTTGTTGGACTCATTAAAATTAGAGATCAATCCCATCTCTTCATTTTCTTTATGTACACATAATTCACATGTCCAAGTCTACCATGCCACACATCAGCAGAGTCAATCAAATAAGCAAAAGTAGACGATGCATTCTCATTTAACAATATAACAACATTAAGTAAATAAAGGCCTTGGTCAAGATACCCCTTACCGACAAAGACATCATTTCTTGTTAGAGTCACAATACCTCTATCGAACATAGTCTTGATGCCGGCCTTACCGAGTAGCTGTACTGACACAAGATTATGTTTGATCATCGGCACGTGAAGCACATCGGATAGTGAGAGGGTTTTACCAGATGTGAGTTTGAGAACTATCCTTCCCTTTCCCACAACTGGTACAAACCTGTTGTCCCCAACGCACACGCATTTTGTACCTTCCCCCACATTTAAGTAGGAGGCGAACACATCTCGGTTAGCACAGATGTGCCTAGTGGCACCCGAGTCTAAAACCCATCCCTTCACTTCCGTAACCAAGTGCACCTCTGACACCACAGCTACAATGATATCATCATCTGCTTCAACAATATTTGCTCTCGCCCTTGGTGGAGCCCTTCTGTTAATGTTGTTGTGGTGGCGATGTTGGTAGCTATTGTTGCTTTGGTCGGTTTTTCAGTATCTGCAAACGTTTACATAGTGCCCTGCTCTTCCACAAACAAAACATTCACCCTTTTTCTGTTGAATCTGTGGATTAGACACTTGACCTCTATTGTAGTTATTAGACTAGGGTCTCTCATAAGGCTTAAGACCATATCCCCTATTGTGTGATTGTTGGGTCCTAACCGGTTCGCTTTCAACTACATTAGCCTTAGACATCATTTCTTTAGCCCTACCAGTCATTTGCAATTTTTTATTTTGAGCCTCAACTTTAATATAGACTATTGTTTCCTGTAGAGTTATAGCGTGTCTCTTTTGTCTAAATTCTTTCCACGAGTCAAACAATTTTTCTACAAGACATTGAGCCTTAAATCTTTCAGGTAAAATGTCACCCTCCTTAGCTAATCCATTTATAATATTTTGAAAATCATTAATTTGAGTTTCAATGCTTTTATCATCAGCCATTTGATAGTGCAAAAAATTAACGGCCAAAAAATTTTTAGTGCCTTCATCCTCAAATTCATACTTGCTAACTAATTCATCCCATAAAGCCTTAGCAAGAGTAAAGTGATTATAAACGCCATAAAAGATCATTAGATAAAGCATTACGAATAGTACTAAGACAAAATCTATTAGCGTCATTCCAATTTTCTAATACTTGAGCGTAATTTTCGGTATTGTTATTCGGCACAGGCTCAGTCAGAACGAACGAGATTTTAGAAAAATCCAAGACATCCAAAACCATGTCTTTTCATCTTTTAAAATTATTTCCGTCAAAACGTTCAATACGATTTGCATCCGGAATAACTTTCGTTTGTGCGAGAAGTGCGATTCCATCTTAATCAACCTTTTAGATTGTTGGATATAAATCCGTTTAAATAATTTTTGGACTAGAATAACAATTTCTTACACAAAAGCAACAAGTATTACAATACGAATTTTAATAATAACACGTTATAATATAAAAAGAACGATCTCACCAAACGATAGAATCAAGCCAAGGCTTTGTCCTAAAAGGTTGATTCGCGCTCCCCGAAACCAATGGTTCGATGCGATGGGCTTCACAGCACGCAACCTCCAAGATTAGTCTATAGTACTATCTTCATTTGCACTCACATGCAACGGAGACTCTTGAACAACCCTCTTGACTTTCCTCTTCCACGACGCACCAAATATCAAATTATATAAGTAATAAAATATCAAGATTTTGTAGTAGAGTTTTGGAGTGAATAAATGGAAATGTGTCTCTGATGTGTATAGAAAATAAGTGAATGGTGTGTGTTTTAAAGTTTTGGCCATATATACACATATACATATATATATATGGAGCTGATCCGTTGAGAGCGCTAGCAAAATAGGAGATCTTGCTAGCGCGATCTGGCCGTCCATCCCGAAGGGATGGACGGCCCAGATCCTTTATTTTTGCGGCGCTGTCAGTCGTCCGCTACATAGTGTAGCGGACGGACCTTTTTACCATCTTGCCCCTGCTCCCCCGTCCGCTACACTGTGTAGCGGACGACTTTCTTGGCCCCACATTGACAGCCAAAAAGTCGTCCGCTACACTGTCTAGCGGACGACTGACAGCCCTGACACAACTGACACATTTTCAGACGGGTCTGTACCTTCATTTCTACACACGTCAATGTTGTCGGAAATAGGAGATCTACACAGTATCGCGGACAGTACTTCATACCCAAAAACTTCCTCAAGCTCCTTCAGCTACAATTTTCTTCTCCTTCGGACTCGCTTCCATTTTCAGCTCCCTTCAAGCTTCGAGTAACACTTGCTTCAAGCTTCACTCAAGCAAGGTAAGTTTGCGAATGGTGAAGTTTTCTTTATGGATTGACTGGTAAAATATAATTTTATTTTGTTTGGACAAAAAAGTATAGATTTTTTTTTATGTTCTAGAAATTTGTCACTGTATTCATCAATTTGTGATGTTCTAGACATGATGTTCATAAAAAAGGTGTAATTTGTTAACTCTAAATAAATTCATTATAGTTTAATTCGATTTTTTGGCATGATGAATTCGTCTATTTATCTTAGTAATTTTAATTTGTTATGTTCAATAAATTAATAATTGTTAATTTGGAGACACTTTTGAGATTATGCATATGGTATGTTTGTCATCCTAAATTGGTCTATTCGCCAAGGTAATTTTTAGGTAATATTTTCAGTTAGAAATGCCATTTGATTGTTAAGCGTAGTCTATTTCTACACAGGTCTTGTTTCACAATGTCTGATTTCGTGTCGAGCTCCAACGTCCCCGTAGATGCTAGTGATCCGTATCTAGGACGAACGTTTCAAACATTGGAAGAAGCTGAAGAATGTTTTCGAGCGTATTCATTGAGGGTTGGTTTTGGCATTAGAATAAAGACTACAAGAACAAGCAACGTAACAAAAAAGATATGCTCTCGCTTATACGAGTGTCATAGGGGCAGAAATCCACAAAATGAGACACGCGTAGGCAATGATGACAGTGATGACGAAATAGGATATTCGCGTAGAAGACGGGACTGCTTTGAGCGCACAAATTGCCAGGTCAAGATGTTCGTAAGCTACAAACCCAATCAAGATCATTGGCTTATTACCAGCCTGGAACTGGCACACAATCACCCGTTAGTAACTCCTTCTAAGGTGAGTCAGATGCATCAACACAAGAAGATGGGTAAGGTCGCGAGGAGCCTAATTCACACAATGAGCAATGCGCGAATTGGACCTACTGAGATTGTTAATGTTCTTGCTGAACAGGCTGGGGGAATTCAAAATTTAAACTTTAACACGACAGACGTTCGTAACGCGGTCCGAACCCATAGACGAGCCGCGTATGACCTCAATGATGCGCAATCGACAATGAGCCTATTGAAACGGATGCAGATGGAGGACCCGCAGTTTACCTTCGATTATAAACTTGACGACGAGCATCGAGTTAGTACAATTTTTTGGGTCGACGGTCGTTCGAGGCTAGCTTATAAGCATTTTGGGGATGTCGTGACTTTCGACACCACATACCGTACCAACAAGTACTCGATGCCGTTCGCTCCTTTCACCGGCGTCAATCATCATTATCACTCCATCCTGTTCGGGTTCGCCTTGTTAAGGGACGAGAGCGAGGGTTCTTTTGTATGGTTGTTTAGGACGTGGCTGGAAGCAATGAACTTCAAAGCACCCAAAGTGATCATCACCGATCAAGATTTGGCAATGAAGAAGGCTATTGCGACCGTCTTCCCAGACACCCGGCACAACTTGTGCACTTGGCACATAAGCAACAAATACCCGGAACGTCTGCATCACGTGTACGCAAAGTATCCAGACTTTAAACAGGATTTTGACAAGTGCGTTACCAAGTCGTTAACGATTGAGGAATTCGAGGAGAGGTGGGAAAAGCTTGTTCGGGATTACTCATTGCAAGACAACGAGTGGCTCCAGCACTTGTACGAGCGCAAAGAGCAATGGATTGGCGTTTACACGAGGAGGTATTTTTCAGCGGGCATGAAAACGACGGGCAGGAGTGAATCTATGAATGCCACGTTCGATAGTTATGTGGGTACAGCTACCAATTTGAAGACTTTCGTTGCATCCGCACAAAAAGCGGTAGCTTCGTTGTTCGTAAAAGAAAGGGCTGCCGACTTTGCAACAACGTACAAACAAAGGAGAAGGTTGCTCGAGACCCCGCTGGAGCTGAACGGTGCCAAAGTCTATACGAAGGAGATCTTCTTGCTATACCAAGTAGAGCTGCGAAAATCGGGACGATACAGTATAAACAAGGTGGCAGAAATGTCTACGCGTGAGTACAAGGTTTATTCGCTCGTGAATGACCTCGTCCCTGAGAAGCTGCGCAGAATTTATACGGTGAGCCATGACACATTGACGGATTCGGTGACATGTGTTTGCAAGAAGTTTGAGTTCCACGGCATCCTGTGTAGACACGTTCTGCGGTTTTTCACCCAGAAGAATATCAGGACAATCCCCGATAAATATGTCCTGCCACGGTGGACGAAAGGTGCAAACAGGTTGCACGGTACCATTGCCTTTCCGGAGCACCCGTATACTGACTTTGAAGAATCAGAGACGTTGCGGTATAATCATCTGGTGACAATGTTCACCCGTTTGTCCGTAAAAGGTGCTGCTACAATGGCCGGATATAAACATCTCCTCGAGGTAGCTCAGCAGCAAGAGCCCATCGTCGACCAGTTGGAAGCAGCTTCAGTCAGCAATGCGGTTGACACTGAGCCTACAACGGGATCAGAAGATGACGAGCCGGGGGAGGAAGACGACAATGATATCCGGCCTTTGGACCCAATTATATCGCAGACGAAAGGCCGCAAGAGATCTACGCGGATGAAGAGCTCTATTGAACAGGCAACTCAACCTAAAAAGCTGAGAAGGTGTGCATTGTGCAACAAAATGACCGACCATGACAAGCGGAACCATTACAAGGCACTGGGGATAAGTCCAGGGGTTTTGCAAGACGAGGAAGAAGATGAGGAAGAAGCAGCTGCAGTGGACCTTTAGTTTTTTTGTATAAGCCATCAAGATTGTTTGACATTTGTAATAATACGTAATATTTGATGAGATTAGCTTCTTTTTACCGAAGACTGGAAGGTTATTTCTGATGGACCCATTCACAGATTAACTTTAAAAAAAAAATTTGGCTTGCCCCGTCCGCTACACTATGTAGCGGACGGCGCACCAGAGACCAACATTATTGGGATTGTAAAGTGTCCGCGGCACAATATAGCGGACAGAAAACTGTTGGTATGCCTTCTGTCCGCTACACAATGTAGCGGACGTCAAACTCCTATTAAATACCAATCAGAACGGCCTCTCTTTTTCCACCCGTTTCTCTCTCTCTCTCTCCAACGTCTCACCCACCCGCGACCCCCTCTACGGCGACCGTCCGCATGGCTTCTGCTTCGGTGAACAGGCACTTCTTCAAGGTCATGGTGCCTGGGTTTCATACCGAACTTGTAGGCATCCCTCTTACTCTGTGTTTTCGTGTGTGTTAATTTTATCTTTGCTTAAAAACTTATCTGTCTTATAATGAATGTGATAGGCCATACCGGTAGCCTTCTGCAGATTGCTTACCACACTTTGGCACGAAGCCACTTGGCTCGAAGCAACTTTAACCAGCAGCAAGGGGTCATGGCTTGTTAAAATCAAGAAGAAGCGCGGCCAAGAGCAACTTTATTTCGCAGAGGGTTGGAGTAATTTCTGCGAGCAGCACGACCTCAATGAAGGGGAGTTTGTAATCTTTGAACACAAGGGGCTATTTAGGTTTCAAGTATCCGTGTTTGATCAAAGCACCTGTGAAAAAGTTTTCCCCCAATGTTGAACCCTAAATTTGTGTTAATAAATTTAAGTTCTTAATTGTGCATTTGAGAATTGTGATGGTCAATTGATGATTTGAGGGTGTCAAATTTTTGATGGAATATCATGCGCTTGAGAATGTTGAGATTGTTTAATCATCTGCTAAAGCACTTATTCCATTGCCAGAAACTACCAACTCGAACAAAGTCTGACCAACAGCTAAAAAATACCAACAACTAAATTTTTTTTTTGCCCAATTGTCCGCTACATTGTATAGCGGACAACGCACAACTTCTAAATTTTTTACACTTTTTTGCACCTGGAGTTACCCCACTGTCCGCTCTAAACTCCAACACTAAGAAAATCTTTTCAGTGCCCCTTGTGTCCGCTACATTGTGTAGCGGACGGCGCAGCAGTAACTCTTAACCCAACACTTGGAAAATTTTCACTTCCCCCAGTGTCCGCCACATTGTGTAGCGGACGGCCAGCAGAAACTCTTAACCCCAACACTTGGAAAATTTTCACTTCCCCAGTGTCCGCCACATTGTGTAGCGGACGGCGCAGCAGAAACTCTCAACCCCAACACTTAGAAAATTTTCACTTCCCACAGTGTCCGCCACATTGTGTAGCGGACGGCCCAGCAGAAACTCTCAACCCCAACACTTAGAAAATTTTCACTTCCCCCAGTGTCCGCCACATTGTGTAGCGGACGGCCCAGCAGAAACTCTCAACCCCAACACTTGAAAAATTTTCACTTCCCCAGTGTCCGCCACATTGTGTAGCGGACGGCACAGCAGTAACTCTTAACCCAACACTTGGAAAATTTTCACTTCTCCCAGTGTCCGCCACATTGTGTAGCGGACGGCCCAGCAGAAACTCTGAACCCAACACTTGAGAAATTTTTGCACCTATGTTGCCCCCACTGTCCGCTACACTGTATGGCGGACGACTAACCTCAAAAAGTTTTGCACTTCCCTACTGTCCGCTACACATTTTGTTTTTCACCTTTCAATCATTCTCAATGAGAGCCAAAAAACCAACTCAAATCAATCAAAATCATCTTCAACGCAAATAAGACAAATCAATCAATCAATCAATAATCTTCAACACAAATCAATGAGAGCTTTCTAAATAATCATGGTTTATTAAAAAAAGTTGACATTGTAATGGTACAATGTCAACTGGGGGAATCATGTTGGGGGGGATTCTCGGCATTAGCCAGATTTACAATAAACCTAACCGCTCTAGGCCGGCCTTTCAAAATTTGGCAAGCTATTCTATATCTAAAGATACGCTCGTAGGTTAGCTTGGTCTCCACTGGCTCAACTTTTTCTTCCGCCTTTGCTCGACCCACTCATGCCATTCAGACACTAGGAGGCTATGAAAAAAGGCATCCACCAAAAAAATGGCCGGATACCCGTTCAGCCGCTCCCGACCCCTTTCCTTCAGAATCTCCACGTATGTGGAGATGACACCGTTGTCTAACCAACTCCCCGGAGCCAGGGAGGCCATTTCTCCCCACTCGCAAGTGTAATCCATGCCCTCCGGATGATTCACACTATACAACGCTTTGTCCCGGGGGAAGCCGCTAAAATAACGCTCTCTGATTATTTGGCATTTATGCGGCTTTAGGGGCTTCACTGGATGCCCTTTGCGATATTGCCCTCGGGGGTCGACGGGGGGATATTGCACTCCTTGGGGGGGTCGACCGGGGGATATTGCCCTCCTTCGGCAATAGATGGTCCTGCCCACGGGACAATGGGCAGTGTCTCCGACAGACTGATGTGTCCGAAACCCCAGTCTTGCGTGACTTGACTCTGAGAGAAGGGTTGGGGTTCCGAGTCCAATAGCAAAGAGAAGGAGGGCGCACTGTAGTCTTCCCACGGCGCTTGAGCCTGGCCCATGGTGCTTGGCGGTCCCCAATCACCACCCATTCCCGGTACAGAGGGACCACCATATCCCTGGCTCACTCCCGAAGTCTGTCCCGAGGGATCGGTGTATCCCTCGCTCACATATGGGGGCTGCCACCCCGGATAACCCATTCCCGGGCTGACGCCGGAAGGCTGGCCCGATGCTTGGCGTAAAAAATTCCCGCAGCCATACGCCAACGCATCAGCCTGTTGGCGAAGCTCCTCGCCCATTGCATCCACCAAATCCTTCCGCTCGCGCAACTTCTGGAAGAAGGCGAACGAGGCATTAACCTACATCCAGAGAGATAATAAATAAGTAACTTCATACACAGTTAGAATCATCAAGTTCAATTAAAGGCACTGGTTGGCCAACTTACCAGATTGTATGCCATGTGCTCATCGATCTGACCCCTAGGGTGGTACTTCTCCCCGCGTTCAAACCTTACTGGAGCTACTCTCCTCCGGGTGATGCGGTAGTACCACCCATTGTACTGTTCGATACTGATCACGGGGTCAGGCTCCGACACAATGGCCGCCAGCGTGTCCTGCCAGGAATCCCAAACCTCAAGTTCGCATTCGCCTTGCCAAACCGTCCGACACCCGGTGGGTTCCTGTTAAGCCTCATATCCGGCGCGCCGGCTGGCAACCCCTGCAGGCACTCAAAATGGCGCATAGCGCGATCTGGCAGCTGCCACTCTGCGACCTCGAAGTGGATCAGGGGTGTGCGTTGCAACCCGGAGAGCGTGAAGACGAACGACTCTCCCACCCGTCGCGCCAAATGTTTGTACGGTGCCCATCGCATCTGGCCAGGAGATAACGAGTCGAGCTCCCCCCGATAGTACGTAATGTTGTGATGGGGATCGTCTCTCCTCTGGTAGTGGCTGTCCTTCCGGCTGTACTCCCAGGCGCACAACCGAGGCCACACATTATCGGTTCCGTCCCTACGCCTGGGTGCGCCGGTAGCAAGGTGTTCATAAGACCACACCTGAGAGCAAAGACAAATTAAATAAAGTATCGTCAAATTTTATTGTCAATTCAACCAAAAAAAAAGAAACGAGCACGTAATCAAGAATTGTATGATATACCTGCAATAGCGAGAGACATGCACATATCGCTTTGGAGTCGGGCCTCGTTGCCTTGTGCAATGCTCGGTACAGGTACGCAAGAGTTGCGGCTCCCCAGGCATAATCCCCAACCTCCAGCAGGTTACCCAACAACGGTAAATATTTGACGCTGACGGTATTCTTCGACGTTGTTGGGAACAGAATTGCCCCCATCACCCACAAGAGGAAAGCTTGTGTGTACAGCACAAGCATCTGATCCGTGTAGTTATCCGGCAGAACCTTGTAGGTATCTACCAACCACTTCAACTTGATACCACCAGTGCTAAATTGATCCTGGGGTATCGAAGTAAAGAAGTCCCTAGCGGTCCTCTTATTCGTTGCTTCCGACGGAGGAGCTATTACCGGCCGCCCCGTCACCGGTAACCCTAAGATGAACCCTACATCTTCTAGGGTAATTGTCAGCTCTCCGAGAGGGAAGTGAAACGTATTCGTTTCACTTCTCCACCTTTCAACAAGGGCACCTATTAAGTGCCGGTCAAGTTGTTGAAAGATCTGCCCATGCGTGAAAATCCCAAACCCAATCCCACGCAGTAATCTTTTCTGGGTTCTGTTCAATTTCCATGCTTTAAAATTATCGGATACTTCTACCGTGTTGAGAAGTGCTCTTTCCTACGAATTAATAAATACAATTTAAGCAAATTAAACGATATACAACGTTCCCAAGAATAACAAAGTTGATAAAATAAGTATCTTACTCCACCATCCCATATGAGCGTACTGATATGGTTTGCTTGGTCGTATAATACGGACGGATCTTCTGGTCCAGGGTTGAAATCCATTTTTTGCAACTGAAATTATGCAAAACGGCAAGGTTGGAAGCGTAAACATTCTCAAACATACAACGCTAGCACAGTCAACGCTAGCATGTGATCAGATAATACTCACATAAGTTCACATGCTGTGTATATGCAATGTACATAGATACAAACAGACACGGAATGGGATTTTACAAGTGAAATCACATGAACAAATAATACGCAATACACATATATAATCTATATATATATATAGATACATTGACAAACGCTAGCACAATGCACCGCGCACACATTCAAAATCATGCATAAGCCGCGATAACAACTCTAGATTATGAACAAATAAAGGATTGGTTTGTGAACTTACGTGATTGATTCGTCGAATTAAAGGATTTCTTGAGAAGAAATTGCGCCGATCTACTTGCCAACGCCGCTAGAAGAATTGTGAGAAGAAGGAATGAATAAGGGTTTCGAAGTAAAGAAAGGCAAAAACGGTCCGCTACACTGTCTAGCGGACGGTGGGATAAGGACAAAGTAACAGTCGTGCATCGACAGGACTGATGTGACAACTGATTTGACGGAAATAGTCGTCCGCTACACTGTGTAGCGGACGACTTTTTGGCTGTCAATGTGGGCCAAGAAAGTGGTCCGCTACACAGTGTAGCGGACGGGGGAGCAGGGGCAAAATGGTAAAAAGGTCCGTCCGCTACACTATGTAGCGGACGACTGACAGCGCCGCAAAAATAAAAGATCTGGGCCGTCCATCCCGAAGGGATGGACGGCCAGATCGCACTAGCAAGATCTCCTATTTTGCTAGCGCTCTCAACGGATCAGCTCCCATATATATATATATGCCGATCCCTATCGACCGGTGGAGAAATAACAATTTCTCCACCAAACCGCTACAAAGAGTAGCGGTTGCAATTATTTCTCGCAAATACACAACCGCAACACTTTGTTGCGGTTGCGCCCCCCTTCCCCCCTCATGCCCAACCGTAACTCTTTGTTGCAGTTGGCCCCCCTTCCCCGGTGGTGCCACGTGGCCTTCCCCCCCGTCCTCCCCCCATGGCCCCCCATGCCCAACCGCAACACTTTGTTGCGGTTGGTCCCCTTCCCCCGGTCCCCTTTCCTAATTCCCCGCCAAGTGGCCCCGTCCCCCCTCCCCCGCCATGTGGCATCCCTCTTCCCCCGCCCCGTGGCCCCGTCCCCCCTCTATGCCCAACCGCAACACTTTCTCGGTTGGCATGCCAACCGCAACAAAGTGTTGCGGTCCCCCCACCCCCCACGTGGTGTCCCCCCGTGATGCCCCCTTCCCCCCGTGATGCCCCCTTCCCGTGATGCCACGTGGTGTCCTTCCCCCTCACTCACGGATTTTTTTTCTGTCTTCTTTCTTCTCTTTCCTTCGCTTTTTTCTCTTTATAATCCCTCCTCCCCGAACCCTTTCTTCCACTCTCCATCATCTTTACCAACTATCTTCATACTCCATATCTCACCTACAACAATACAAACAAAAAAAATTTACGCTAGAAGATCGGTGGATTTTTCTTTAAATATATCAAGTCAAAACAAGTAAGTATTTTTTGGTTTTCTTATAATTCAATGTTAATTTTAAAGTTCAAAAATAGTCATTGTAGACTCAAATCGAAGATAACGAAAATACAAATTGAAGGAAACAAAAATCAGATCAATCGGAGATCGGATGAGCGGTATTACATTTATAGATTCCAAAATAGCGATTTTTTAGGGCGTCTAAATTAGGATTTTTCACGAATTTATAAAAAATAGCTAGAGCTAGATTTTGCCAAAGTGCAAAAAAGAGACCCTAGTTATTTTTAAAAGATCTATATCAAGAAAAAATTTGAGATTTTTGCAAATACTAGAAAGGGGTTAACTGATACGGGGAACCTTGTAACTTTGCACTGTAATTTAAAATATCAAGCCAACGCGATTTTGTGCAAAACTTTTATGAGAACCCTAGAATGTTGGGAAGTTCCATCCCCCAGGAATTTGGGTCATTCCGAAGTCGTTAGCTATTTTTTTGGCCGAAAAGGCTTTTAAGCGCTCGATCCGGACACCGGTTCGGGATTTTTGGGCGAAAAGTCCGTAGAATACTTTTTAGATCAAGAATGAATTCGGGAAGCTTAAAATAGCATTTCAAAGCACTTTTGAGATTGTTCTGATGCCAGGGGCATTTTGGTAATTTGCTACCCCGAGAGGGGTATTTTGGTAATTTTACGGTGTTAAGTTTTTCAAAGGACTTTCTAGTCCAGAAATGTAAGTAAAACACCTAAAAGGTTGTTTTGAAGCTGGTTTGGGGCGTTAGGGTGATAATGAACCCCCGGGGGCATTTCGGTAATTTGCCGCTCATCGGGGGTATTTTGGTAATTGAACATTGTAAAATTTTTCGCAACTGGAGGAAAGAGTCTTTATTTTTATTTTATTTAATTCTATGACTTGTTGAGAATGATATAATTTTTATTTTTTAGATTTCAGTATAAATATGGATGCAACTGGAGGAAATACTTTTTGTGAAGATTCTGATCCACCTTACTTGGGTCAAGTTTTTCAAACACTGGACGAAGTTGAAGCATACTATAGAGCATATTCGAAAACGATAGGTTTCGGTATTAGAACTAAGACTACTAGAAAACGGGCGAATACAGATCAAATTTGTGGAAGACTATTTGAGTGTCATAGAGGAGCACCGTATGTACCCCCGGTTGTTCGGATCAGTGACAAAGGGCCATCAAGACAAAGAAAACGGGACACATTTCCGGGTACTGGCTGCAAGGCCCATGTGTATGCAGTACACCGAAAAAATGAAAACCATTGGGTTGTGACGGGAGTGGAGTTGAGCCATAATCATCAGTTGATGACCCCTAGTAAGATTGGTCAAATTCATCAACACCGAGAAATAAGCGCGGCACACAGACAACTGATATTTACAATGGCCGAGGCTAAAATTCCACCTTCTAGAATGATGGGGGTTTTCTCAAGCCAGTCTGGGGGGATTGACAAGTTGAGTTTCAACGAAGTAGACCTTCGAAATGAACTTCATGCTCAGAGGAGAGAGTCTTTCGGTAAGAGTGATTCTCAAGCTACACTTGATATCTTCAGGCACCTTCAGAGTGAGAATTCTGGCTTTTTCTATAGTCTCCAACTGGATGATGAGAACCACATTAGTACTATATTTTGGGCGGATGCCCGTTCTAGAGCTGCTTACCAAAATTTTGGGGATGTTGTGACGTTTGACACCACATACCGCACAAATAAGTACTCTATTTGCACAATCATGAATGGTTACAATCGTTGTATGAGATTAAGACACAGTGGGTCGGTGCCTACACCAAGAAGTTTTTTGCAGCCGGAATGACTACGACCTCGAGAAGCGAAGGTATGAATGCATTATTTGATGGGTACGTAGGCCATTCTTCAAGTATAACAAAGTTCGTACTAGAGATGCAGAAAGCCCTTGACAAGCAATTTTTCCTTGAGAGAAAGCCGACGCGGCTACAGTTTACAGAGAAAGAGCCATAGTAGTTTTTTCACCTTTGGAGGCTCATGCGGCTCAAGTCTATACCAAGGAAATGTTTAGACAGTTTCAAGAGGAACTACTAAAGTCGAATCAATATAGCATGACAAAGTTGCACGAGTATTCCACCAGAGTGATCAAGGTTTATGCTTTGACAAATGTGACGAATTTCGCCAATCCGTGCTCTTCGTCGGCTCCGAGGAGCAGAAGACATTTTACCGTAGCAGTTTGTATGGACACCGGGTTGGTTAATTGCAACTGTCAACTGTTTGAGCATAAAGGTATACTTTGTCGACACGCGTTGAGGGTTAGCGCCAAGAATGCTCGTGAAATCCCTCCACAGTATATCTTGGAACGGTGGACGAAGGAAGCCAATAGAGTCCACGGTCACATTCCTTACGTGCCCAATGTTTCAGTTGATTTCGAGCAATCTGAGACGCTGCGATATAATCACCTTTGTAACATCATGCACGGTTTATCATTGGATGCAGCGTCAACATTTGATGGGTACAGGTATCAAGTTGAAGCAGCCGCACGGGATAAGGCTAACCTTGCACAGTTTAGGATGGCATTACCAGAAAGACGGGACACTCCGACTAGTCGGACGACTCCAGCCGGTAGATTCAATCGAGCTTCACAGCCAGTCATTGACGGCACTAGCCTGCAAGGTGAGGAGGACGACATTTTTGATCCAATTATTTCTCAAACAAAAGGGCGAAAACGAGCAATACGCATGAAGAATCCGATTGAAGAAGCAACGGGTCAAAAAAAATTGCGAAAGTGTGCGTTGTGTAATAAGATGACTGATCATGACAAGAGAAACCATTATAAAGTGTTAGGTATCGAACCTGGCAGTATGGTCGAGGAGGACGATGATGATGATCAGTGTTAGGGTTAATGTTTCAGTTGTATAAATTGAACTTTTATAATGTTTAAATTTGTGATTTGGTTTGTGGAATCATAGCTTCCGAAAAATTACGTAATTTTTTTTTGCTCATTGAACCTTAGGCACACTAGTTAGCCCATTTGTATCAATTTGGAAAAAAAACGAGACACATTATTTTTTGAGTTTTCCTACGAAGGGCCTGTTCGGGCACACTTTAGGGCCCAATTCATAACTTCCAAAAAATTACGTAATTTTTTTTGTCACATTTTTTTGCTCATTGCACCTTAGGCACGCTAGTTAGCCCATTTGTATCAATTTCGAAAAAAAACGAGACACATTATTTTTTGGGTTTTCCTACGAAGGGCCTGTTCGGGCACACTTTAGGGTCCAATTCATAACTTCCGAAAAATTACGTAATTTTTTTTGTCACTTTTTTTTTGCTCATTGCACCTTAGGCACGCTAGTTAGCCCATTTGTATCAATTTCGGAAAAAAACAAGACACATTATTTTTTGGGTTTTCCTACGAAGGGCATGTCACTTTAGGGCCCAATTCATAACTTCCGAAAAATTACGTAATTTTTTTTGTCACTTTTTTTTGCTCATTGCACCTTAGGCACGCTAGTTAGCCCATTTGTATCAATTTCGGAAAAAAAAAACGAGACATTATTTTTTGGGTTTTCCTATGAAGGGCCTGTTCGGGCACACTTTAGGGCCCAATTCATAACTTCCGAAAAATTATGTAATTTTTTTTGTCACTTTTTTTTTGCTCATTGCACCTTAGGCACGCTAGTTAGCCCATTTGTATCAATTCGGGAAAAAAAAAACGAGACATTATTTCAATTTCAAACCTTAATATCCAAAATCCAACAATAGTAATAATAAAACATACGAACGTCTACTACATCTCAGGATAATGGTAAGGAAGGCGTCTAGCTACACCCTTTTTCAGCTCCCAGGCTATCCTATATCTAAACGTCAAGGCATCGTTTCGAGACCACGTATCATATTCGAGCACATCTGAGCGAGCTATGTAGTCCATGTACTTGAGGACGTAAATCCCGCAATCATGACTGTTATATTGCTTTGGTCGGTTTTTTATCGTCACGACCGTCCAAGGATCTATCATTGTTTTGCTCGTGATGGCTTCCCCCTTAAAATGTCGACACGCTAGTGGAATGATAGTAGTCTGCATCCAACAATAAAAAAGGTTATCAAGCCTATGTAACAAGAAGAATAGACTATGAGCGAAGGTCAAGATATAAACTAACCACCGCATTGATGTACGTGGAGTACATCTGCGCCAGCTGCCGACCAGGTCCGTCTTCCCTTAGGCTATCGTATATGTGGACCACTTTATTCTCTGGAAAGAGAACTAATAGGAAGAAGTGGCTTGCATGAAGAGCAGGTAGCATGATTAGGTTCGCCTCAGCTGCGTGACATTGATAGTCCGCGTTCAAGTAGGAAAGCACGTTTGCAGATGGTCGCCATTCACCCTTGCTTGTCCCTCGCTTCCTCCTCCATTCTGTGAACTCCTTCATGCTATTCACCATGAAGGGGATAACAAAAGAGGCATACATGTTGAGCTTCAAAGTTTGGCAGGGGTTATAATTTAGCTCTCTAACACGCAGCAGATCTATATAAGCGTCAATGACAAAATTTGAAATATCTGTGTTCGGCGCCAACAGTCTTAGATCAGAGTGAGCTAGGAATGAAGCAACAGGAAAGTCTGCTGTAGCGATTGGCTCATGCCCAAAGTAGTGCCGGTCGATCCAATCCCTTTTGGCCGGACTCAATGGCTTCGTCGGTTGTCCTTTATCCGACCGGATGCTTGGGCGCGATGCCTGGATTCCTACTTGGGTCACCTGAATCTGGGGCTGAGAGTCGTACGCGTCAGGAGGCAAGCGAGTAGACGGCTCCCACACCTGACTCTGGGGCTGATAGTCGTACGCGTCAGGAGGAAGCGAGTAGACGGCTCCCACACCTGACTCTGGGACTGAGAGTCGTACGCGTCAGGAGGCAAGCGAGTAGACGACTCCCACACCTGACTCTGGGGCTGATAGTCGTACGCGTCAGGAGGCAAGCGACTAGACGGCTCCCCTTGGTAACCCCGGTACGCAAGACTAAAGTTTTGAACTTCAGTCTTGTACCTCTCAATGGACCTCTTGAGATTGTCAGGAGCCTGCGCGACAAACCAGTCAAACCCCTCCAGCTGCTTGAACACCTCAGTGCCCTGGTCAACCTAAAAAACATGCATACAAAATATGGCTAATCATTTCAGGCATGGTAGATAAGGTGCGCAAATAAAATTGAAACAACACTAGCATGACTTACAATGTTCAATGCCCAGAACTGGTCATAGATCTCACGTGGCGCATACGATGTCTTCCTCGCCTGGGAAGGGCGATTCACCCTCGTGCGCGTCACCTTGAGAAACCATTGCAAGTACTCCTCAATGCTGATGCTGTCGGCCTTCAGCGATACAAGGCTATCATATGTTTCTTGCCAGGTATTCCACTGTTGCACCTCGTCGCTCAACAAATTCAAGGCATCAGGCACCTCGAAGTTCGGCCCTCGACCACTCCTGTATGGCCGCATGTCTACAGCGGGTTTTGGTATCCCTTGTAGACAGCCAGCTTGCCTCATAGCTCGATCGGGCATCTGAAACTCACATACTTCGAAGTGAATAAGCGGCACCCGAACCAAACCTGCCAGCACGTACGACACCGGAAGTTGCCAACACCACTCATCCAACCGATGCATCACCTTGCTATATGGCTGCCACGTCACCTGGGATGCATTGAGTATCTCTAGTTCCCCCCGATAGAACTTTAGATGGTGGTGCGGGTCTACCCGTCTCCTCCGGTTGGTCGTAGGCCCCCAGGCCCACACCCTAGGCCACGTCTCATCGGAATATTCCCGCGGTTGTGGACGACCCGTGGGTAGCCTCTCGTAAGACCAAACCTGTGAATGCAAACATTATCTGGAATTAGTACATTAATGCTAGAATATATTGACACGTCAACCAAGAAAATAAATGCTCAAACCTGTAATAGAGTGAGGCAGGCGGCAATGGACTTGGCACCCTTTCTCGTAGCTTTGTGCAGTGCTCGATATAGGTGCGCAAGGACAGCTGAACCCCACGAATACGAGTATACCTCCTCAAGATCCTCCAAGAACACCATATACTTCGGATGCACCGTGTTTTTCGAATGCGTCGGAAGTAATATAGCTCCAATAATATACAGAAGGAATGCCTTCGTATACGTCACGAAATCGTGAGGAGTGTATTCATCCGGTAGCACGCCGTACTGCTCTCTCAGCCATTTAAGTTTGATGCCGTTTGTTGTAAGAGCTTCCCTTGGAATTCCCGGAAAATACTGCCTAGCCATATTCGCTATGGATGCAGACGTTTTGCTCAAAGTAACGGGTCTGCCGTGACATGGGATTCCAAGTATAAATCCGACGTCCTCTAATGTAACAGTCATTTCACCAAACCGGAAGTGAAATGAGTTCGTCTCGCTCCTCCATCGTTCAACTAGAGCGGATATAAGGCAATCGTCGTGTCGAGACCAAATCCCGGGATCGGTGAACATAGATAAATTTTGACGGTGTAATAGTTGTATTTGTTCCTCGTTTAGTACCCACTCATCGTGGTGACTTGTGCTTTGAATTGTTTCCAAAACACCCCTATCGACACCGTCAAATACGTGCCTCGCGACGTGGTCATCGTCATCGTATAGGATTGATGTATCATGAGGTCCGGCGTTGAAATCCATATATCTAAGAACAAAATATAATCGTAAACCAACTTAGTATCCATAATATTTACATTCCAAAACTATAAATGGATCTTTAACCTAGCTTACCAACGCATTAGCAATAGTAATTATCTCATTATTTCAATGTATTAAAACAATTCCTCACTTCTCACCACTCCGAACGCTTAATTACGCTAGTTCCCTAAAATTTAGCGCCAACGTGGTTATTTAGCAATATACCCCCTGATGGCCGCTACAGCCCCAACACCTCAAAACCGCTTTAAAACTACTTTTTAAATGTATTACATCAATTATATACCAAATATTTCCTTTATCAAATTTTAAAGGGGATGAGTTACCAAAACACCCCCAACTTAAGCAAAATACCCCCTGGCAGCTATCGACCCAACAAACATCTCAGAACAACTTTAAAATAACTTTTCGGGTGTCTTACACTTCTACTCTTTCCTCCATTTGCGAAAAATTTTACAATGTTCAATTACTAAAATACCCCCGATGAGCGGCAAATTACCGAAATGCCCCCAGGGGTTCATTATCACCCTAACGCCCCAAACCAGCTTCAAAACAACATTTCAGGTGTTTTACTTACATTTCTGGACTAGAAAGTCCTTTGAAAAACTTAACACCGTAAAATTACCAAAATACCCCTCTCGGGGTGGCAAATTACCAAAATGCCCCTGGCATCAGAACAATCTCAAAAGTGCTTTGAAATGCTATTTTAAGCTTCCCGAATTCATTCTTGATCTAAAAAGTATTCTACGGACTTTTCGCCCAAAAATCCCGAACCGGTGTCCGGATCGAGCGCTTAAAAGGCCGTTCGGCCAAAAAAATAGCTAACGACTTCGGAATGGCCCGAATTCCTGGGGAATGGAACTTCCCAACATCCTAGGGTTCTCATAAAAGTTTCGCGCGAAATCGCGCTGGCTTGATATTTTAAATTACACTGCAAAGTTACAAGGTTCCCCGTATCAGTTAACCCCTTTCCAGTCTTTGGAAAAATCTGAAATTTTTCCCTGATATAGATCTTTTAAAAATAACTAGGGTCTCTTTTTTGCATTTTGGCAAAATCTAGCTCTAGCTATTTTTTATAAATTCGTGAAAAATCCTAATTTGGACGCCCTAAAAAATCGCTATTTTGGAATCTATAAATGTAATAACGCTCATCCGATCTCCGATTGATCTGATTTTTATTTCCTTCAATTTGTATTTTCATTATCTTCGATTTGAGTCTATAATGACTATTTTTGAACTTTGAAATTAACATTGAATTATAAGAAAACTCAAAAAATACCTATTTGTTTTGACTTGATATATTTAAAGAAAAATTCACCGATCTTCTAACGGTTATCCACCGATCTTCTAGCGTAATTTTTTTTGTTTGTATTGTTGTAGGTGAGATATGGAGTATGAAGATAGTTGGTAAAGATGATGGAGAGTGGAAGAAAGGGTTCGGGGAGGAATGATTATAAAGAGAAAAAAGCGAAGGAAAGAGAAGAAAGAAGACATAAAAAAATCTGAGTGAGGGGGAAGGACACCACGTGGCATCACGGGAGTGGGAAGGGGGGCCATGGGGGGGCATCACGGGGGTGGACACCACGTGGGGGGTGGGGGGGACATCAACACTTTGTTGAGGTTGGCATGCCAACCGCAACAAAGTGTTGCGGTTGGGCATGGAGGGGGACGGGGCCACGTGGCGGGGGAAGGGGGATGCCACGTGGCGGGGGAGGGGGGACCGGGGGAAGGGGCCCAACCGCAACAAAGTGTTGCGGTTGGGTATGGGGGGGCCATGGGGGGAGGGGAAGACGGGGGGATGGGGGGCCATGGGGGAAGGGGGAAGGCCACGTGGGAAGGGGGGCCATGGGGGATGGGGGGAAGGCCACGTGGCACCACCGGGAAGGGTGGCCAACCGCAACAAAGAGTTACGGTTATGTATTTGCGAAAAATAATTGCAACCGCTACTCTTTATAACGGTTTGGTGGAGAAATTGTTATTTCTCTACCGGTCGATAGGGATCGGCTCCCTATATATATATAGAGGGAATGAAGGAGTGAAATTTTGGAGCCAAAGGGTCAAAACTTGGGGCCAAAGTGTTGGCTTTGTGTGGAGCCAAAGCAAGAGAAGAGGCATCCGTGGCTTCTCCACAGCCTACCAAAGAGACATGGAGTGGGGCAAGTTGTGTTTTGAAACACATAAAATACACCAAAAGCAACAGAAGAATAAAATAAAGTGGTGGTGGATTCTGCTCTATTAAACGCACCTTTCTGTGACGTTTGTAATGTGGTCTCAAATTTTGAGTAGGAGAGAGAGAGAGAGAGAGTGTGTGAGCATAAAATACTAATTATTCAACAACGTCGTGGATTTTTTCTCAATTCTAACCAAACCTGGATAATGAATCAGGTGCTAACAAACCATAACTTCAGCAGGTCAGTACACTTAAATTTCTCAAAGAGGATTTTATATTCTCTATACATTTTGATTTGAATGAATTTGTGAATATGCCAAGTAGAAGTTGCTTTGCTTCATGAAAGGGTGAAACTTTTTCCCAAACTCCAAATAGCTACCCTGTTAGGCACTCAGGCTGCTGGGTTAATGTGCTTCAAGGAGATGAGACGACACTATTCTACGGGTATACATATGTTCAATCGAAGCCTAGATGAATTCCTAGTTGGGGCACTTCTCTATCTTCTGTCTCTAGCAAGAGAAATGGAATTGGAGCAATCAGCGGAACCATGAAAGGCATAGCTGATCAGCAGTTTCTTGGTGGAGAATCATCCAGAGGGACTTCATAGCAAACAAATTTTTTACAAAGGATTTCGAGTATTGACCTCCCCAAATACCAAGCCAAAAGATGGTACATAGCAAGTATAACAGCTCATTCTTTCACAGCCTATACTCTTGATGCTGCTGCTAGTGCTACTAGCACTAGTGTTCTGTTATTGATGATATTATTTGTGCAGTGGCTACAAGCATTTGTCACCTGAACACGAAATACAACAATTTTCTAAGAACATCACATGTTCTTATCTTTGGGTGTTAATTCTAGAGATTGCAGTGGTAAGAGGCGCACCAACTCCAGCAAGCAGAACTTCCTCTTACCCTTCTGGGAGATTGTAAGATAGTACACAGATCACCTTAGATTTGAACTTGATGGCTTCGGGATATTTCAGGCATGCGAGAATCGCAAAGATGGTACAAGTTAACAATCAAGTGACGCATCAACAAGGGATACATGCCAACCTCAAAACATCAAGCAACATGAAGGGATGAATCGATAACGTCAGTTATCATGTGGAGCAATGGAACCGCATCGGTTGATCACCATATATCCTGTCTTCTCTATTGGGAGGTCTACAGCTACCTCTTCTTCACCTCAAATATCTAGCTAGCAATTATTTCAAGAATGAGGTGACAGTTAGTATGCTACAAGTCTACAACCATCATGTATCAATTCTTGATCCCTTTTGTGACTTGACAATTATGCATCTACTGTGGAATTGGTCCATCTCAGAAAGTCAAGACGCACATAATAGGCATCATATCGTGAACCAACTGCAATTGCCTTAGAGGACGTCTGTTTTAAAACCTTAAAAGTTTTACATGATGACGACATAAATTGTATTGGAACTTGATACTCTACAACTCTCTCTGGGAAATGGTACCAGTACTACTAAAAATGCATATTGAGATACCTTTGCATCCTTGGAAGCAATTTTTAAAAGCTGGTGGTCTTCTATAGTTAATTACACCTTGTTGAGGATTAAGTGTACCTGTGAGCTTAATGGAATATAAGGACATTTTAACAAAAAAAAAAAGGGAAAAAAAGAAAATTTGTATTGGAACTCAACTTTCCCTGTTGATTTTAATTCTTGTTCTTTTTTTGGGTGGCTTGTTGAATGGAAGTTCAGGATTCTATCAACCTCAAACAATTATACGGCCGGAAATATCCCAGAACTAAAATAACAAATTATCAGAAAGAAAGGAAAAGCCAATGGCCAAGAAAAAAGGAAAAAACCAACAGCAGACTATCAAAAGCATCCCAGCTGGTAAAACATAACAGAACTGACCTCTACATGCAGACTGCAATTCAGAATCCAGGGGAGAGATCTTCCAGGGCATTAATGCAGTGTCTTTACGATATCAACAAAAATGAGTTTAGAAAAGTTCTCTGAGATTCATTACATAATTTCCATCAATATACACTTATCATCCTGAATATGATCACAAAAAATGTATAGACAGAGAAGAGAAGAAACCATATATTTCAAGTTGGAGTTCAAGTGAACTTACCGGTTTTCTAACATTTCACCTTGACTTGACATGGCAGAAATGGCAATGGCATGTCCGAATGGGCACATAAAATTCGACCCAAATTGAGAAGGACAAATGACTGTCGGGTACCTGAATGAGCCTTAAGGTGAGAGCAATAAAGGACAACCACAGGAAGATCACACAGTTCAAAAAGACTACCAAGAACTGTCTACTAACTATATGGATCTTAAGGTCAGATTAATAAGGAAAAACCATAGGAAAGTCATGAAGTTTAAAATGACTGCCAATAACTGGCATAACTGATTGGATCTTCAGGTCAGACTAATAAAAAAACAACCATAGGAAGATTATGTAGTCTAAAAGGACTGCCATTATTTAAACAAAAAAGGGTCAAAAAGAAATCAACTGCTTCTTCATGCTACAGATGCACGGAAAAGTCGAGAAACAACATTTTTCCTGTTATCCATGCTTAGTGTAAAGCTGATTTTACAATCATGGGTCAAAAACATAACTCTGCTAAACCTTGTTGTACACATTTGCGATGGTTATCATCTTCAACTTGGGCCTGTGGTCTTTCTGTTCTGCAAAATACGGCACAAGTAGTTGCAAAAGTCGTACGCAGTTTCACCATCACCCATAGGTGCAGATACTACAGATTTTTGCAGACCAATTCCTATCGAGGTTGCAGATTGCTGATCGTCAAGCCATTTTTGGAATAACTAGAAGGTGCTTGCAGAGAAGGCAGTAGTTGGCGAACGGCAGTAGTTGTCGGACTCTTAAGAGTAGAATAAGCAGGCTCTTTGGGTGATGGAATCAAGGCAGTACTTCCATTTGCCAACATGAGAACTACATCTGATATCGGGGGTCAATCAGCTGGGAATTCTTGGACGCACAGAAGTGCCACGTTGATGCACTTAATCACCTCATGACGTTTGCAAGTTTCCCTGATTGATATGTCAATCAACTCTGAAGCTCTACCATCTTTCCAGTTTTCCCATGCCTGAAAAGATCTTTGGAAGCTAATGAATTTGTTACCTTCGTCAAATAAATTCTGCGCGAGGGCGAATGACTACCGCCGTCGTACTATGACGCGAAGAAGATGATGAGAAAACTTGGGTTGAGCTATGAACGGATAGATGCGTGCAATAACGATTGTGTATTATTCTGGAAAGAGAATAAGGATTTGTCATGATGTCCAGTATGTTTCTTACTAATAATATAATAATGAAGGGGTACAAATGCTGGAAGAAGAAAAACATTGCATGGAAGATATTGCGATATTTTTCGGTCACACCACGGCTTCAGAGAATGTACTACTCCTCCAATACGGCTGAACATATGAGGGCTCACCGTGAGACTCGTAGCAACGATGCCGATGTGCTGACACACCCAGCTGATGGAGAGGCGTGGAAGGAGTTTGACCGCAGGCATCCAGTCTTTGCTCAGGAAGTTCAGAATGTTAGACTTGGTCTGGCAACCGATGGGTTCAACCCTTTCGGTCAGTCTACCACGCCTTACTCCTGTTGGCCTGTTATTATTGCCCTGTACAACCTTCCACCAGGCATGTGCATGAAGAAGCCGTACATGTTCTTGTCGTTGCTTATTCCGGGGCCGAAGAGTCCCGATAAGGACATAGATGTGTATTTAAGGCCGTTGATTGATGAGTTAAAACAGTTATGGAATCATGGAGTCGAAACATATGATGCATCCCTTAAAAAGAATTTTCAGATGAGGGCTGCTTTGATGTGGACTATACATGATTTCCTCGCATTGGGAATGACGTGTGGCTGGAGCACACATGGGAAGCTAGCATGCCCTGCTTGTATGGGCGTGAACCCCGGTCATACGTTAAAGCACGGCGGAAAGCCCTCGTGGTTCGGATGTCACCGTAAGCTTTTGCCACCGGGCCATCAGTTTCGTAGGCAGAAGGATAAATTTGACGGGACAATCGAGCGTGAGGTTGTCACACTGGACTACCCATCTGGTGAAGAAGTGCTCTCACACCTGGAGGCACTTGATACTGACATACCACACGGCAAGGGTGTGCCAGATCAGAAGATTCCAGGGTACGGGAAAGAGCACAACTGGAGAAAATTTTGTATCTTCTGGGAGTTAGCCTACTGGAGGACGCTCGTTATCCGAAACAACATGGATGTGATGCATATTGAGAAGAACGTTTTTGATAATGTGTTCAACACAGTGATGAATGTCAAGGGAAAATCGAAAGATCACCTTAAAGCGAGAAGGGATCTACAACAGTTGGGTGTACGCCGTGAATTGCATCCTCAGACAGTCAGCGGGAGGACGATACTTCCGAAAGCACCTTACTGTCTAGACAAGAAACAAGTGGAGAAGGTCTGTCAGTGGGTTAAGAATTTGAAGCTTTCGGATGGGTTTGCGTCCAACATATCTCGTTGTTGCAATGTATCAGAATGCAAGTTCCAAGGGATGAAGAGTCATGACTGCCACGTATTCATGGAAAGATTCATTCCTATTGCCTTCCGGGGACTGTTGCCATGGGTTGTTTGCGAGACTTTGACTGAATTATCTCATTTCTTTCGAGATATATGTTCTTCTACGATCCGGGTGAGTAACATGGAAGTGCTTGAGAAGAACATTGTGGTGACGATTTGCAAGCTGGAGAAAATCTTCCCACCTTCGTTCTTTGATTCAATGGAGCATCTGCCTGTTCACTTGGCATATGAAGCTAAGATGGGTGGACCCGTGCAATATCGGTGGATGTATCCTTTCGAGAGGTAATCTTTAAATTGTTATAGTTGTTCGTTTACACTTAATGCGACACCTGTTATCATTGATATTCCACCTAACTCGATTCGCTAAACTTCTAGGTTCATGTTCCATTTAAAGAAAAAAGTCCGCAATAAGGCTCGGGTTGAAGGCTCAATTGCGGAGGCTTACGTAATGGAAGAGCTTGTAAACTTTTGTAGTCAATATTTCGGGCCTGATGTTGATACAAGGTTAAATCAACTAGGCCGAAATGACCCCGGATCAAGCACAAATTTGGAAGGGCAATTGTCAATATTCAAAAAGTCAGGTAGTTCGTTCGGCCGAACGTATACTCGATGGCTAACGGATGAAGAGTACAGTGCTGCAACAATATATGCCCTTCTAAATTGTGATGAAGTTTTGGCATTCGTTGAGTAAGTTAATGTCTTAATTCACTTACATTGCTGTACATAATTGAAAATGTGTGATAAGCGAGTCAACATATATATTGGTTTGCAGTGAGTTCGATGCGAAATCTTTAATCACTGATCTCGCTGGACTTGAATCTCATCGAAAATCACAATTTGTACAGTGGTTCAAAAGGCGTGTAAGTCTTTAACAAAATTATATTATGTGTTATATACAGTTCTGTGGCCAATTAGTATACTGATTTATCCTTAATTTTTACCGTCATCTACAATAGGTTCAGTCAATGGATAGACCAGTGGCCTCCTGCTTGAAATTACTAGCTCAAGGCCCTAACAAACAAGCATCCTGTCATGGAGGCTATATCATCAACGGGTTTAGGTTTAACGTAAAAGATGATGACCGAACAAAACAAACCCAAAACAGTGGAGTCTTGGTCAACAGCGACTGTTATGCCGAGAATTGCATGGACTTTTACGGAGAGCTAGATGAGATTGTTGAGCTAACATATCTGGGTTCTCAAAATTTCCTGGTAATGTTCAAGTGTACGTGGTTCGATGTCACATGCAGTAGAGGAATCCGTGTTAGCTCTCAAGGGATTGTAGATGTCAATGTCAATGTCAAGTCAAAACTTGCATCAGACGAGCCTTTTGTGTTTGCTAGTCAAGCTGCACAAGTCTTTTACGCGGAGGACGTCGCCAATCCCAAATCTCATTGGTATACAGTTATCAAGTCCAAGAAATTGCCCGTGACATATGACAGTGAGGTAGACACCTTTCAAGCCGACCAACCACATGTCTTGTTACCTGTTGAGGTCAACAACGAGGAGGACGATCTTCCTCTTCCAACAACACTTCATGTAGGAGAAGAAGTCGTAGATGATGACGCGGAAAGTGTTGGAGATGATGTGACTGAGTCTACTGATGAAGATGATGAATTAGAAGATGAAGAGGACGACGAGTCAGTGATGAAGATAATGATGATTTCCAAACTGAAAATGATTGACTTGTAATGTTGTAACATGTTCTAAAAATGTAGTAACATTTTAGAACTTTGTTCATATTGATGTGTTTTTGCACTCCGTTCATATATAGTACCGATAATGATTTCTGCCAAATTATTATTTTTAATGTGTTAATGTCTTTACAATTTATCTATAAGAAGTCAGATATGGATAGGATACGGGCTATTCGTGGCCGGGGTGGACGCCGAGCTGCTTCCTCCCCGGTGGGTCCCACCTCGTCATTGCCCACTGATGACGAGGCACAGAGTGATCGCGTACAACAGACGGGAACCCATCGCCAGCTCCAGCCCCAGCCCCAGCCGTCGCCCCAGCCCTAGCCCGACGCAGATTCATCCCACACGCGCGTTAATTCTCCTTCTTCCGTGGGTTCTACCTCAGGTATAGTTGATAACGGTGTTTTGTCAATTTTTGCTAGCCTTATATTTAAAGTATATTTGAACTGTATTAATGTCTGTGTTTTGTAGGATCTCGACGAGGCCGTGGCCAGACACGCGGGGTACGCATCGACCCCCAGCGTAAACAGAGAGTTACGCTCACCTAGGAGGGCCAGTAAGTAAAAACAATCACATCATGCCTTATATTAAAATTTTGGGGTGTTAATTTATATTTGAACTGTATTAATTTATTTATTTGGCAGGATCCTGGAGAATCAGGCGAGGACGAAGATCGGCGTTCTTGTGAAGGGCCGATTCTTTGAGCCACGCCTGTACTGGAAGGACTGGGATGCCGCTGCGAGGGAGTCCCTATGGGAGGAGTGGCTGGTACGTTGAAGTATTTTTTTCTGCGATAGTATTTGTTTAATTAGAATTTAGTATTTAAATTAATTTGTGTTATTGAATGCCTTGTAGGAGGGGTTCACGTTTGACTTGCCTGATCAGCAGGCACTGGGGCAGCAGGCTTTCTTTGCTTACATCGGCAAGAATTACCGCCGATGGCTCCAGGACGCACAGGACCGGGCGAAGAAGATGCTGCCCGAGGGTGCCCCGATGACGGAGATGAAGACATATCCCCCACATTGGATATCTCCGACCGTATGGGGGCAAATGATAGATCTGTGGGTTGCAGATCCAGGCTGGGATGCCAAGAGTAAGAACGGGGCCGAGAACAGACAGAACAGAGATCCGATGCACACGGGAGGGTTGGTGGCACACGACATCGTCCGACACATGAATGCGGTCCAGCACCTGGATCTAGAGGAGGATGAGGTCATAGCTCTAACGTATAATCAGACACATGTGCGGAAGAAGGACAAGGACGAGGGGCACCAGGCTGGCGACTATGTTTCGGATATTGCCCGGCGGATCGATGTAAGTCAATTTGTTTAAGTTAATTTTTTGTCTTTCTATTCAATGTTTGTTGCGTTAATTAATGCACTAACATATCTTTAAATCACTGTTCTTATAGCCATCGTATGAACAGCTAAGGGGCTCCGAGCAGCCGTCCGAACAGCCATCAGCGTCCACTAGTACGGGTGCAAGTACTAGGACGTTGAAGCGATGGCTGGATGTACCAAAGGTTGCTAATCGGCCGAAAGGCCGCATACGCGGCCTGCCTAGCACGACTGCACGTGCCGTGATTCCCCACCCCCTGTTGCCCCTCCACAGACACCGGCTCCTCCACGTCCATTAGCCGAGGAGAAGATCCAGCGCATTGCTACGGTGGTGTTGAGGATGATCAGGGAGCAGGATCAGCAGGGCACCCCTGCTGGACATGCCGAGCTGGCCCCGGATCAGCAAGATCCAGATCCAGGACTTGGCAACCCCTGATGAGCCCCTTCTTGTGCCCGGTCCTAGCTTGTCCCCCCCCTGCCCGACTCGTACTCTTCTCCCCTTCCCTAACAGGCTGTATCCGGTTCCCGGCATGTACGTTATGAGTTTTTTTATAATAAATATTTTTTTATGATTGATTATATATATTTGTTTGTGTATTGTTATTGTGCATTGTTGTTGAGCATTGACTTTTTTAATACAGGTCTGGGCAATCGAAAAATAAAAAATATATATGAAAAAAATGAACTTTTAGTGACGAATTAATTCCGTCGCTAAAAGTGTACTTAATTATAAGCGTTTTAGCGACGGAATATTCCGTCATTAAAAATCCCATTTAGCGACAAAGCTCTCCGTCGCTAATTTCACAAAAGAGAAAATAAATTAAAATACGTAAAATATAATTAGCGATGGATATTCCGTCGCTAATTAATAAATAAATCAGTCACAAAAAGTTCAATATTAGACGACGGATTTTAAAATTCCGTCTCAAAACTTTTAGTAACAGACTTTTATACGAGGGACTTTTAGCGACGGTAGTTCTGTCACTAAAACTTTTAGCGACGGATTTATGAATTTTAGTGACGGATTTTCCCTTTGCTGAAAGCCTTATTCCAAGTAGTGTTGAACATGGAGACAATTGATCATCATAGATTGTGTTTCTAGCTCTCTTCTTCCTTCCACTTTTAGAGTTTTGATATTTAGGGTGCTAAATATGACATCTGCATCATCATCCTCTAATTTAGGAGCAACATTATCTTAAACAATGGCTTGATTTGTTTTGAGGCGGCTCTTTTTGGACTTCTTTAGCACGTTGCGTTTGCAGAAATATAATTCAAAGGAATATAAGCTTTAAGAACACTTCTTCAGTTGATAAAATGCAACTTTTCAAAAATACCATCGCCACTGTGTGTAATAATAAAATGTGACTAAAGACTCTGTAGATCTCTCATAAATAACGATTTGACGTATGAGCGACTGATGATAGTGTGTTATCATCAAAGTTGCATAGCCTTTTTTCTAGAATTTTAGAGCATTATTGTTCTGAATGTATATGCTAATCTGCATCGACAAGGTAATATCAAGAAACATAAATTGGTTAGAATTTGGACCAACATTTGGTGAGTTTTACTGTTATTAATATAATATTGCATTGTCTTCAATTTTGTTGTGTCAAAATCCTGTGATAACCTTCGCATATTCAAATCATAATTGGTCTAATACGGTTTTCTTGAGTGAATATATCATGCCTAACCTTCATATATGCGGATCCATATGTGTCATTAGAGTCACTTTTCTATATTTTGAGTTATACTCGCATAACATAATTAAAGTACCATTGAGAAACTCTCAATTAAAGGGCCACAAATTGATAAAACTCAAACATGACCTTTGACCAAAGGAAACTTTCAAATTGTTCTTTGTCGGTATAAAATTGTATTCCCAACTTACTTTAGTCGTACTCAAGGGCCCACAGTGGGTTCCGTTTTGTGCAACACGTCACATGGTCAACAGTTAATTTTTAAACGCTCCCAAGTCGGTCAAAATGACACATGCTCAAGTCACGTGCATTTTCTTCTTGTGAAACAACCTTGGTGCGCCTTCCCCTTTGGGGGTCGGCTGCCTTCCCCTCAAAGGGGTCGGCCGCCTTCCGTTTAAGGGGTCGGCATGCCTCCCACCTCTCATTAAATACATGCTCTCCCTCGGCCTTGTGCCTCTATAACACCTGCGCTCCGTCTCGACGACATCTTTCGTCTGTGCCCGCGTGCCGACTCTGCGTGTCTGTCGCCCACGCCGAAGCTGCGACCCCCGTCCCCAGCGTGTCAACTCCGCGACGTCGGTAGCCAGTGCACTGACTCCATGATGCCCGTCGCTACCCGCGCAATGTCTCCTCATCACGTGCCCTTGGCATGACGCTCATCTCCAGACACACTCCGTCGAGCCGCACTGCTGATAGTGTCGCCTCCTGACTCTCTGTCACACTACCATGCCCCGACACCTCTCACACTCGCCACGCCTATACGTCGCGCTGTTGATGCAGTCATGTCCCCTAGCTCTCTATCACACTACCGTGCCCTCAGCACCTTACACACTCTGCCTCGCCCATGTGCCGCGCTACTGATACAGTTGCGCCCCGCTACTGATACAGTTGCGCCCACTGGCTCTCTGTCACACTACTATGCCCCGGGCACTTCATACACTCTACCGTGCCCATGCTCTGCGCTGCTAATACAGTCACGCCTCCCGCACTCTCTCACACTACCATGCCCCCACATTGGTCCAATCTTTCACTACACCATGCGCAACTTGCCTTGGTCGTGGAACACGCTTTTACTTACTCCTCGGAGTGTGCAGCATCCTGTGGGGATAGGCGACTCCTCCGGGACATTATCTCCGCCAGGGAGGTCCAAGTGCTTCGGCATGAAGACTCCCTTTCTACTAGGTAGATGACTCCTCAGGGATGCTACCTCAGCCCGTCGGGTAGGCAACTCCTTAGAGACACTACCTTGGAGTGCTCCGGCATAATGACTCACCCGTGGGGATAGGCGACTCTTCCGGGACACTATCTCCTCCACGGAGCTCCAAGTGCTCCGCCATAAAGACTCCCCTTTAGCCAGGTAGACGGCTCCTCCGGGATGCTACCTTGGCGGCTCCGAGTGTTCCGGCACAAAGACTCACCTACGAGGATAGGCGATTCCTCTAAGACACTATCTCTGCCAGGGAGCTTCAACTCCCTTTTCCCCAGTAGATGGCTCCTCCTAGATGTTACCTAGGCCCATCAGGTAGGTGAATCCTTTGGGACACTACCTTGGCACACTCCGAGTGCTCCGGTATGATGACTCACCTGCGGAATAGGTGACTCCTCCAAGACACTATCTCTGCCAGGGTGTCTAAGTGACTAGCCTATGTGTTCCGGCACTGGGGGCTTTCACTGGCACCCCTGGGGACTATGACCCCTGGGTCACTCTGAGATGGGAGTAGTTCTCCTGAGGGCATCGTGCCTAGTCCCTCTGGAAATTGGGAGTCGGGTCTTCCTCACCGCTGTCAGGCCTGTGGGACTCTACAAGGGTTTTAGACTGGTTGTTAGATCAAAGGGGTTTTCTGGCCACATTGGCACTGTGGGAGCCAGTCTTTCCAAACAGACAGAGTGATGCTATGAGGAGCAGGGCAGGTGAATATGAGATCTAACAGTCCTTGGAGTACCAGCACCTATGAACCCCTTGGTGACAGATCACTCTCGAAGAGCACCACGTGTTGCTTGATGACATCATTATCTCAACCTCTATAAATAGGGGTCTTAAGAATTCATTTGGGACTCTTGAACATTTTTAGAACTCTCTTTCTCACTCTAGAATTTTAGAGAGAAATATACATGACCTCGACTCTGGACCTAAGCATCAAAGTGTGACTGTCGTCGTGTGTTCACCCCACGCCATCGCCCTCACAGTACTGCCATCCTCAAGCTCTGTCTGGGAAGTCCCTGATCTCTGCCCTTGCTCGATCCTTCCTATGTCCCACATTAACATACTTGGCATCTGACTCGAACTGCATTCCTTGTGGCACCTCCACGTCGACTGCTAATAGACTTCCTCATCAAATTGATCAATAGAAAAGATAAATCCTTGTGTCAGACTTTTTTAAAAGTTTCTAGTGTTGTAATAAAATTTATATATATCCGAGTTGTGTTGGAGAATATGTAATTTTTTTTTTGGTTAAAAGGAGAAATATTTTATATATAAAAAGTTTTACGAGCTGTTCTAGCTAGATCCACTATTTTACAGATATGAAAGGTAGCATAAATTTTACCATTAACAAATAAATTAACAACTAACCTATAGACCTGATACAGTTACAATTAGCCTAAAGGAGAGCATATCCTACACTTTAACCTAACTTCATGTGACAATCGGAGACCTAAAGGTTACATAAATATCTATTAAAATAGATATTAAACACAATAAATCTAAAAACAAAACAATTACGATGAGGAAGCCAACCAGAACTATACACATTATCGAAGGTGTGCTCGACAACTAATCATACCGTAGAGACAAGAGGCGTTCAACCTTACAAGGTTCACAATATTCCATTGGCCTTTCAACCTCAATCCACGACAACCGTAAAACCTGGCAGCAAACCAAGAATCACAAACAAGCTACTCTAGACTATATACCCTCTTTCCCTAAAAAACACCCAAACCCTATAGTAGAATACCCCTAATACCCCTCTCATTTATAGGGCCCCAACCTCCCCCTCCCAACCCCCCAAAACACACAAACACGAAGACCCTCCAAGCCCCCCCCCCCACCCTACCCTACCCTCCCAAGGACATCATGGTGAACCAATGCCAATCCTAGACACGATATCCAACGGACAACCTCACAGCCTGTTACAGAGCTCTCATTGATACCGGCAAAATCTGACTGTCGAGGGTAGAAATTTGACTTGCGCCATAACTTGGATCCTTTTACAAATAACCCCTAACACATTTACAAACTGTTACGGCAAGTGAAGATTGCAAATAAATCTGGTTGTCGACAGTTAAATTTTGGCTACTATCAGTACAATCCCAGCTAAAGTCGATGGAATTCAGACCACCGTCGGCGTAGATAAATCAAACCATGGATATGAAGATCTCGAAGCAGTGGAGCATAGCAAGGTAGCGCCATCCCTGATTGTGGTGGGGGAGATGGTGCCTGTTGCCGCTGCACCCCTTCATCCACTCTCAACACCCCTTCATCCACCCTTAGTCTGCCGTTGGCCACTTTGGTTGTCCATCCTCAGAGAACTAGACATGAATGACAAATGGAAAACATATAGAAATAGGCTGGATTCTGGCCACTGCTCCACGAGCACTAACAAACGGTGGGGCGACCACAACGGCTTTTGTGGAATAGTTGGTTTGGAGAGAAGTAGAGTATCTAGAGAGAAAGAGTAACCATGCAAATTGAACCTTGTTTTTAGAGAATATGTATTGAATGAGCATCTTTCTGGCGAGTCCATCATTTATCCAATCCAGATTTATATCATTTGTATAGTAAAACTATCTTAGTACCTCCAATAACTATCATCACTTTTATTTATTAAAATTACTATCAATAACTTGCATTATTAACCACTATCACCTCCACCCACCAAGATTCTTACCTAACTATGTAAGGCCCTCAGTATGCCTGTTTGGTTGGCCATTTCTTCTCCGATCCTTTGTAGGCGTCATCCTCCTCTTGTAGCTGTTTGTTTCTACCAACTTGTAGAGTAATTAGTCTTCTACCACACCCCACAAATTCACGTCTCCTTTGAAATCTATCATTAAGTAAGTCCTTGACCTTATCTACTATCAATTTCAATCTTCCTCTTCTCAACCTCCTTCAGTCAATTATCTAATACCAACTTCACTCTTCACCACCTATGCATTATCACACCATGAGCAAACCACTAATTCACATTCTGAATACTCATCCTTGATTTAATCAGGCAACCCCAAAACCATGAAGACATAAATGATCTCATTGACCAAACCAATGGGCTTAAATGTCTTTAGAGCCCTTGACCCTGGAATCAGATCCTAACTCCCTTGACCCATTACAATCATTCATTTTGGTGGGAAAATCATAAATGTAAAACCTCTAAACAAAACCAGGTCAAAAACACCATCCTTAAAGCTTAGAACCTTTCTTTTGGTTTTTAAAATTAGTGAACTAGATGATCGATTACATGTCACTTTTAGTAACTGTCTAGATCTGCAAATAGTGCTGGATAGACGCTGTTGGTCTATCCTGGGAGCTCACCTGGCAATATAGCCATGACCACCAGATAAAACACTACACGAAGTATCCCAAAACAATTCACCATTTTGGGTGAGGATCTACAGACCACCTCCGAACAAGATGACAAGGAAAAATGCAAGAATCATTGGAAACAGGATTGGAAATCTATTGGAAATTGAAGAATCCAAGAAAGGTTGAATTGAGGAAAAGGGATTCATGCGTCTCAAGGTGGATATAAATATCAAAGCTGCTTTCCCCATAACCATTATCACTATCATAATTATCACAACCACGTACCGCAGCCACCATTATGCCATTAAAACAATTATCACTTTAATTTACCTTCACCCTTACTCCCTCTGCCTCTACCACATTACCACTACCGTCGTGCTAGCATGATACCATAACTACCTCCATGACAGCTAGGCTACCACTATATCATTGGAACCACTTGTCATATCTCAAGTTGGCAAATCGTGATGAAAATTTGTTTTAAAGGTAATTTTTGTTCACCTTTGAATTTTTGTATTAATAAAATTCATTCTCAGCTTGTCACGACTTTGTATTCAATCAGTTTCGGTTTCATTTTATATAACCTACACCATAATAGAATAAATGATTCTAAAAATCAACTATCTCTCATTACATTGCAATGCCTAATAGGTTCTAACCGAAATCGTACACTAGAGGTAGGCTAAGTTTTTTCCTCTTTCCATACTCACCACTCTCACTCTCCCTCTTCACCACTACAATTCTGTCTAGGGCTCCTTACATTGCCGAGTAATTACATGCCCTACCATTAGTAAAAGTGCTCTAATTTTTGTTGCCTTTCAGCCCTAAGATTTTTTAAACTTATAGGCATCACCACCCTAAGTTTTTTTTCTAAGCGATCCCCATGGGAACAACATCTAACTCATTTTGAGACCACATGCAGATAGTATAATATCTCATGCAAAGCGATTTGCTATCTCTTTGGGTTAGGATAGGACTCTATGGCGCCAAAATATCATCATCTTTATAGTGATGGTTGCCCAAGACTTCAAAACACACACACACACACACACACAAAAGAAAAAGAAATCTTTGTTTTGATTCCTCCAATCATAATAACGTTAAATAAAACAAAAGACAAACAAAAAGTAGCTAAAATGTGATATAGTAATTGTGGTCACAACATGCAGTAAAATCAAAGGTCATATAATGCCTATCCATCAAAGCAAACTATCACCAAAAAAAAAAAAGGTCATACAAGTGACCTCATCGCATTGATATTACTTTCCAAAATAATTACCAAAAGCAATCAAATCTCCAAACAACCTTGACGATGGTAACGTCAACGAACTCTTTCCAAGCTGTCATTCTTTAATATTAAAAACAAACTAATTTTACAGTGACCAGATTCAACTGGGGCATACCATAATAGTGTTATTATTAAAATTCATGATGACCTTTCACCCTATTTACCCATTTATGTGGTGAACTTGAATAGAGTTAGGCCCTGATGTATGATTGTGCACGCAAGCATACAAATAGCTCTTAGTTTCTTATATTAACACTAGAAGGGAAAAGGTTTAAATTATCATATCCTCAATCCATATTATTCATAATTCACGAAGTCAAGGAATGAACTAAATGAACACGCTTACAAACATAAATTTGGAGATTGATGACTAACTTCTAACTTCTGAGTGCATTTTAGTTGTGGTTTTTTTGTTTTTGTTTTTTTAATTTCTTTAGCTTCTCGTTTGATTTTCTAAAGCACCCATACAAATTCATGAAACACCTAAAGCACCATATATATTAAAAGAGTAATATAATAAAAAGATATATCTATATATATATATATATATATATATATATATATATATATATATATATAGCCTATTAGAACATGAATGATACCTAGCCATGACATAATACCGTGATAAATCTGTAAACATGTTTCATCGAATAAAGAATGATGCGGTCATGTGTCCCCTTCATGGTGTGTTTAAGCATGAACGCATAAGCACGAACTTATGCAACTTCTATGTGTGGTTTTGTTACTAAATGAACACATTGAAGATATATGCATGGAGGTAAATGTTTAGACTTAATCCCACCAACTTGTTATATGTATTTAGGTTATCAACTAAAAAATAATGAACTATAGGCATATAACGCAGTTCAATACTTGTACCTAATGGAGACCGTGCCAGCAAAAAGGGTGCAAATATTACCAGTAGCCAATAAAAAAATCTATTCAAGATACTGAACATAACTATAGATACATGCCACTTTAGAATTTTATGATGGTGCACTTACGATGCCAAGGAAAGTGGGTTCCTACCTATACGTGGGGTGCCACAAAGGCTGCAGTTCGAGTCAGCTTCCAAGTATGCAAAGTGAGAGACAGTGAGGGTGGAGTAAGGGCAGAGAGCATGGCTCCCCTGGCAGACCACGAGGGCTGGCAGTGCTGTGGAGGCAAGGCGGAGACGAATATGGCCGGCAGTCGACGGTCCAAGCTAGGGTCCGATGTTAGGGGTCCAAAGGTGTTTTCTCTCTAGAATTCCAGCGAGAATGAGTTTTTAGAGAGACAAAGTAAAAATATCAAATGAGAGAATTCTGTTGAAAATGAATCAAAGGTTCCCAATACATAAGGAAAAGTGTGCCTGTGTCATCAGCTGACACGTGTCGCTCCCTGGGAGTGACATGTCACCAGGGGGTCCACAAATATCAGTTCTCTGTCAGACTACCGGTTCCTAAATTTACACTGCCCTGCCCCACACAACGTCGCTCTACCTGTCTGAGAAGACTGAAGACACCGTGATGACATGATCAGAGTAAGCCCGTTGCCCCAGCCACCGGTCCAAGCCCTTACTGAATCCCACATGGTGCATCAAGAGACACGTATAGAACCTGATAGTGGTGAGGGTTGCCCCTGTGACCAACTGCTAGGAGGACTAGGCACGATGCCCTCCAAAGACCTGCTCCCATCCCGGAGTAACCTGGGGTTCATCATCCTCGGGGCGCCAATGATCACTGGTAACGTGAGTGGACATGGTCGCAGCTCAGTACCTAGTGTCACTAAGTCACCCCAGGGAACAATAGCTTTACGGTAATGAGCCTATACCGCTGCGAAGGGTCCTCGTGCCGGAGCACTACTAGCAAAGCCCCCCGGAATGAAGACAGCGATGGCTTCTGTGGAGTCCCCCAGAATGAAGACCGCGATGGCTTCTGTGGTAGCGAGCTAATCCCGCTGTAAGGGGTCCTCGTGCCGCAGCACTACGAACGGAGCTCTTCGAAATGCTACACACTCAAGAGAGTGGGTCGAAGCATGTTCCACGTCCATGGCAGGGGCCCATGGTGTGGTGAATGAGAGTGGTGTCCGGGAGCCTATAACATGATTGTGGCTTACGAGCATGACGACAACCGTAGCGATACAATACCTCGTGCCAGGGGCATATGTCATGGGAGTGGCGCATGGGCGTGATCATGGTGTCGGGGGCACTATAGTGTGATAGAGAGCTAGGGGCATAACTGTATCAGCGGCATGGCACATGGGTGCAGTGGAGTGTCAGAGATGGCGCGCGGGCGCAGGCGACTTTCAATGTAGCGACGACGTACGGGCAACAACGGGCGCCATACAGTTGCGGTGATGAGTGGGCATTGTAAACCGTAGTGCATGAATAAGTTAAGTAAAAAGAGTGTCAGCAGCCCCCCGTGACTATGGTGGCCGACCCTTCCTAAAGAGGGTGGCCGACCCTTCCTAAAGAGGTTGGCCGACCCCCCTTAAAGAGGGTGGCTGACCCACCTTTAGGGAGGTGGCCAACCCTTCCTTAAAGAGGGTGGCCGACCCCCTTTTAGGGAGGTGGCCGATCCCCTCTTTAAGGAGGTGGCCGATCCCTTCTTTAAGGAGGTGGCCGACCCCCTTCAAAGAGAATGGCTGACCCCCCTTAAGGGGGAAGGCGCGCCAAGGCAAGTTCACAAATTTTGTAAGTGTTGGTGACGCCGATGTCATTATGTTGGTGACAAAGATAATTTTAGCCATGCAGAAAGTCAATGAAAAACGCACGTGACTTTAGCGTGCGCATTTTGTTATAACGACAACGTTGAAAAGTTGACGGTTGAATATTGTGACGTGTTGTGCAAAAAATGGGACCCTGGTGGGCCCTTGGGTGAGACCAGAATAGGTTGAGAATATGATGATGTCATCACGCGACACGAGGCACTCCCCAGGAGTGACACATCACCGAGGGGGTCCACAGCTGCCAGTGCTCCACAGACTGTCGAATCCGCTATAAGAAAAAGGCTTTTAGCGACGGATTTTCCCGTCGCTAAAAGCCTAAAATCTGTCGCTAAACGTTTTAGCGACGGATTTATCGTCGCTAAAAGTCCCTAGTATAAAAGCCCGTTACTAATAGTTTGGCGACGGAATTTTTAAATTCGTCGTGTAATATTTAAGTTTTTGCGACGGATTTATTTATTAATTAGCGGCGGAATATCCGTCTCTAATTATATTTTAAGTATTTTAATTTAATTTCTTTTTTTTTGTTAAATTAGCGACGAAATAAATTTTTTAGCGACGGAATATTCCGTCGCTGAAAAATATTATCCGGCAGATGTTTTAGTGACGGTATTATTCCGTCGCTTAAAAATATTAAACAAACCTCAAAAATTACAAATTCCATAAAAATATTTAACGACAAGATCCTCGTCGTTAAAAGCCCGTTGTTAAAACTTTGCCGGCAAAGGTTTTTACCTACGTAGTATTTCGTCGGTAAAACTTTTTACCAACGGAGTTTTCCGTCGCTGAAAGATCTTTTGGCGACGGAAATCATTCCATCACTAAAATTCCATCACCAAATCTGTCTTTTCTTGTAGTGATCGTATATTTACCCGGCCTGCCCAGCACATCGTTGCTTTGTTTGGAAAGACTGGCTCCCACAACGTCGGTGTGGCCAGAGAACCCTTTGATCTTGCCACAATCTAGAGCCTAAGGGTGGCAATGCCTCGAGGCAACGACGCACGGTGAATATACGACAAAATTTACAGTCCGATGCTTAAGTCCAGCGTCAGGGGTTCAGCGTTAAGTGTCCGATGTCAGAGGTCCAGCGTCAAGTGTCCAATGTCAGAGGTCCAACCATGTTTCTCTCTCTATAATTCTAGAGAGAATAGGTTTTTAGATAGAGAAAGCAAATTTGTCAAGACATTGTTGGAGAGGCGCCGGACAGGGTTAGAGACAGAGCGGTCAGAGATTGTTGGAGAGTTGGTAGGGATTGATGGGCAGGTAGCGGACATACAAAGGCAGCTGGTTGACTTACAGAGGCAGCTAGCCAACCTATAGAGGCGGCGGGCAAAGGTGGAGGTGGTCGAAACATTGAGGGCTGGAGTGATGATGGAGTTGACTGGGCGGTCGAGTCCCATGCCCGTGGCAGAGGAGACGATGAAGGCCCTATATGGTGGACCGGTGAGTGATGCGTTGATGTTTGATGCTAGTGGGTATTGGTAGATGGGTACGGAGACAGGGGTCATGGGAGGTGACTGTGGGGATCCAATTGAGCCCGAGCCTGTGGTTACAACCCCAATGGTCGAGCAGGAGATGTCGTTTCAGTCTGGTGTGGAACGACAACATGACACATCGTCAGGGTCAGTGATTAAGGCTGGTGCGACGCTGCTGGCAATGCACTCGGCTAGTGTTGGTGCGTAGACGGCTGGGGAAGTACCGAAGACGCCAGTGGTAGGTGGAGATGGGGGAGCGGCCAGAGAGGTTAGTTGAGGGTCATCGAGCATTTGCATGGGCAGGTATTAGGAGGCCGGATTGTCCGTTGGCACGTGTCTTGGACTGACGAGAGGCGTGCTTGCAGAGGCCGTACCTGGATATGCATGCATCGTATGGGGTGCCGTCGTGGTTGCACGTGCAGGAGATGACGACAGGCTTGATGAGGAGACGGGACCTGGTGCCAGGATAGCTCGCACTACTGGTGGCCTATTTTTTGGGCTGGTTCCTAGTGTTGACAGATGATGGAGGGAAGCCTGCCGAGTGCCGTTATTATGTGGCGAGATATAGCCCAGAACGTCTGGCATTAGCGTTCGGGTATGACTTACGCCAGACGAGCCCATCTCGGCTTACAAAAGTAGAAATGGCAAGAGAAGAGGGGAAAGCTGAGGGTCGGTGGGGAGAAGGAGGAGGGGGGCGAGGGGTCGGCGGGGGTCATGGGGAAGGGAAAAAAGGAAAGAAAGGAGAGGGTGGGAGAAGGGAAGAGGGGAGAAGGGTCGGCCGCACCCGGGGGGGTCGGTAGGGGAGGAAGTAGGGGAAGGGGGAGGGAAGAAGGAAGGGGAGAGAGAAAAGGGGGAGCCACCAGAGGGGGGTCGGCCACCCAAGGGGGATTGGCCACCTGAGGTACCTTGGAGGGCACACATGCAGCAGGTATGGATGCTTCAGCAGGGTGAGTGGAGGGAGTGGTCATGCCGCTGGGGACAAGGGGAAAAGGAAAGAAGAAGAAGGAAGAGATAAAGGAAGGGAAGAAGGGAGAAAGCAAGGAGGGAGGGTCGGCCGCACCTAGGGGGTCGGCCACCCCGTTTGTCCAACATTCCCAACACTTGGCCGCATAGCCTGAGCTAAAGACAATGGTCAAAATAGTTAGGCGAAAGATGTGGGTGAAGCCACGAGGAGCTGCGGTTAGTGTGTCGCGACGGCCGTGGGGGATGACGACCACACCTGTTCCGGCGCAGCCAGTATACGATGTCATGCCAGAGCCAGCCGAGGGGTTGGGAGTGCCATTGGCGTTTGACGATGGTGGTGTAAAGACATATGACCCGGAGACGGACAAGACGAACACATTACTAGGGGTGAAGGGAGTGGTACCTTGTGTTCCAGATTGGGAGCTGTGGAGGGAGTTGGCAGTCCTGGTGGCAGATGGAGCTTTCACGATGTCGTGGGGTGGTCCATTGATGGGAGTGGAGCCACATGTGCCATCGTCGTACGTCCGCGCTTCAAGCTAGGAGGAGGCACCTATTATATTGCTGAGATACACACTGACGTTGTTGGTTGAGAGGGAGAATATGCCCTGGTCGCCTGTGGTGTTAAAGAGCCATAGTGCGATGCCGATAGGGTGGGAATCCTAGAGCAAGGAAATGCTGTAGTCGCCGAAGCGAATGGGGTTGTTGCAGTTGCTGGGGCCACTGCTAGCAATAGAAATTATCGCAAGGGGTTTGGAGCTGTACAGGGATACGCCGAGTATGACCTTGCTACTGTCAAGGTGGAGCACGCAGTCACATACGTTCATGACAGAGTTCAGAGAGATCGGATCAACACTGTTGGATGTGATGATGCTGACAGGGCTGCCTATGCATGGGGAAGAAGATGCTCAGGTGACCCGACTGAGTGGTTAGGAGCGGCTGTTGCAGACACAATTATTGGACAACCTTGCTGAGACAAAGAAGCACCAGAAGGGGACGTACGGTAGGTGGATCTGTCATTTCTTTGGTGCGACGCAGGCGAAGGCAGAACATAAGTTAGGCAATGCATCAGAGTTTGTGATGGGGCCATATCACGGGGATAAGCGGTACCAGATGGTTGCATTCTTGGCTATGTTCCTGTCGAGGTAAACGTTGTATTATCGTCTTATTGTATGTTTTGATATGCTATGTGTCATGCTTGTCATATATCATGTGCACGTTGAAATAGTTGACGTGGGTGATAATGCTGCCTTCTGCCATTAGCGACACTGTAGAATAGAATTTTGATATATGCTGTTGATCTGGACCTATAGGTATGTATTTGAGGGGACACCGGAGGATGGTATTGCGCTGAGGGTGTTTTCGTTGGCTACTATGATGGCGCAAGGCAAACATGTCTCGCTGGCTCCTGTGTATCTGGGCACGCTGTATTCACGGCTAGATTAGTTTGTGAATGACGTGAAGCGTTCACATGGGCAAAATCAGGTGGCGATGTATGTGGACTGGATGTTCCTACAGCGATATGAGACTGTGGAAACACATTGAAGAAGCAAGGTGACCCAATGATTGGGGAACCCCAGGAGAGAAAGCACGGATTGCAAAAAAATCCCAATTTAAGCGATCAAACGTCTTACTCAGGTCAGACTTTAAAGCTACTAAGATGACCCCCTCTTTTTTTGCCGACAGACACAGTCAGTGAGTTCATGGGCCAACATGATGTTGTCGGAAAGACAATGACCAGGGACGAAGGCATTTTGGTAAGGGGAAATAAGTTCTTTCATCAAAGCATCAAGGCGATTGACCAGGACCCCGAAAATAATTTTGTAAATAATGTTACATAAGCTGATGGGTCGAAAGTCAGAAGCTACAGTCGGGAACCGAATTTTGGGTACTAGGGTGATAAAAGAACTATTAGTTTCACGGAGCCTCCGGCCAGACTGTAGGAATGAAAGGACAGCTCTAACGACCAACGAGCCTAAGAAAGTCCAGCATTGCTGATATAAGACTGCGGGAACACCATCTGGGCCAGGTGACTTAAAATGGCCTAGCTGGGGAACAGCTAACCCAATCTCATAAGAGGTGTAAGGTTGCAAAAGATGGGTCCAATGGGCATTAGAGAGAGCATGAATTGGCAAACATGATAGGTAGAAAGTCAAGTCAACGCCCGAGCTAGAGGGAGGGGGGGGGGTAGGGAGAGAGGACTATACAAATTACTAAAAAAGGAAAGGAAATAAGAGCGGATGTCAAAGATGTCATGAAATTCAGAACCCTGATCAGTGGTGATGAAATGAATATGATTACGACGATGCCTAATAATGGTGGAGGTGTGAAACAGCTTAGTGTTACGATCACCGTCATCTAGCCAGAAAATCTTGGAACATTAAGCCCAGAAAATACGTTTGCAGGCAAGCAAAAAATCTAACCTACTGCGAGCCTGAAAGTGCAAAGTTCTGCTGATCTCAGAGGTGGCAACCGAGGTTTAGAAATAAAAAAGGGAAGCTTTAACAGCTTTAATCTGGGCGAGTAAGTTCCCAAAACCTCTTAGACTCCAACTATGCAACGTTGTCAAAATAGCTTACAGGCAACGCATGAGATGAAACAAAGGAGAGCCAACAGGGGTACTAGAACAAATCCAGTGTATGATCGGACGACAGGTGGGATCTGATAGCCACATAGACTCAAAACAATGAGGGCAAGGAAAAAAACGGGTTGACGGTGAGGTGTCACATAGGATGGGCGCAAGGTCCGAGCGCTGGATAGCCAAGTTGGTTGATATGGCTGAGTCGTAGAGAACAAGCCACTCAGGCGAGGCCATAACGTGATCCAGTTTTTCAAAAACAAAACCTCGCTTAGGAGAACCATGAGCCCAAATGAAGGGAGGACCCACCTAGCCTATATCAGATAGGCTAAACTGATCAAGGAAATCGCAAAAGCTTTGCACTCCCGGGATGATGTGAGCGTTGGCACCGGTTTTTTCATCAGGATTCAACACTTGGTTGAAATTACCACTGAGGCATAACGGACCGTGACACTTATCAAGCATAGAAGTAGTTAATGCATACGTACTACCACAAGATTGGACATGAAGATGGCCATAGACAAATCCAAAGTAAACTAGAGGACTAAAGCTCTGGGTAAGGATAAAATTAGGGTGCACACGCAGGACGGTTAAATCCATAGGCGATCTCCAACCAAGCCATAAGCCTCCGCTCAAACCAGTAGGGTCGAACCCAGTAAAATGAACGAACCCCTCCTTATGAAAAAATGACATGACTTTACAGAAAGGCATCTGGGTTTCCATTAAGAAAACTATATCGGATTATGTACATGGATCAAAGACAGGGCTGTCTGAATTGTAGTGGGCTGACCCGAACCCCCACAATTCCAGCCGAGAAATTTCATTGGGAATCGCGTGATTGGAAAGGCCCAATCACAAAAGCCCACAGATCGAATAAAGAGTTACGAAAGGGAATAAGCGCCCCCATGCCCAAGTCAGACCCCAACACTTTGATTAAAGTAGAATTAGGCACAGCAGAATATGTAAGGCGAACAGCAGTGAAAATCATCCAGGCATGTGACATTGCAAGATTGATGGGGGAGTGCAGACACATACCTGGCGGACGGGGTAGAGCCTCAGCCCAATAGGTGAGGGTCCTCTTCAAGGAAAAAGAGGCAAAAGGGATCTTAGCGTGTGAAGCACTTCGCTTCTGTGAACCCGAAGAAGAGGAATCCGAAGAACTGGCAGAAGAAACTAGGCCCTCTTAAACCTGCAAAATGGCACCAAATTTAGGCTTTTTGGCCGCCGGCGGGATCACAAGGAGATCCGAGTCCAACTCGCGAGTCCTCTTGCCCAAACTGGTAGTTGATGAGTTTGAGTCTGGAGAAGCAACGGAGACTGTCAAAGATAGGAAGCAGGGGGGCAGAGATATGCACCAACAGTAAGACATGATTGCAGCGGGGGGTCGTCTTCAAGGTGTAACTCCGTCACAGACAGGATACGCATAATAATTACAGGGGAGGGCTGGCAGTATGAGGGCCCGACTCAGGTATATGGGCCGTAGAGGGCAGATATCGTTGACCGAGGGCCAGCCCTCATGCTGCCCGTGTTTAGGGGTATGAGGCCGGGTATGAGGCCTAGGTGGAGAAGGGGGCCTGGGCTTAGGGGAACAAGACGGGTCTACAGCTTTAGAGCCGAAGATAAATTGGGCCCATTGTTCACCAAGGGACTGAAAAGGTCTGTCCACAACATCTTCAAGCTGATCTGGTGCAACAAAGGAAGGGGCAGGTGGGTCCATCGAAAGAGTCAACGGACAGATGTCGTTGCTGTGTGCGACACCCTCAATCCAGGTGACATCACTGGGCTGAGTTATCGATCATAATCACATTCAAAATGTTGTGCTGAATACAGAGCAACTACATCCTCATACTCATATATCATTAATAGACGCTCCAAAATGCGTCCTTACAAAATTTTTCTTACAAACATACATCTTACTGCAGCGGAAGATTTACAGGTCTTTAAACAACATGAATGTTTACAACATAATATACGACTGTAGTCGTAGGACTCTTATCAACCTATCTCGCAACTTAATCTTTATCCCACCATTTATAGTGGGTCTTACCTCACACAACTTATCCCCTTACTCAACTTTTTCTAGCTTGTTTCTCTTTTCTTTTCTAGAGGGTTCTCCTTGATCAACCTTATAGCCTGCACAATACAACATAAGAAATGAGCGCAAATCGCCCAGTAAAGACAACACGAGTATCGTGTATAAATGATTCAAAGGACTCGGAGGAATAATAATCATCTCAACGATAGCAATGAATCAAGAGTAGTCAATAAATTTTTGACATCAGCATAATTGTCAAACGATAATTTTTCTTACATTAGACTGAGCGGCTTTAAGGCCCAACAGAACAACATTACTGCCACCTCCTCATGGACTGGACCGACTGACCAACCAACTATGCAAGTGGACCTGAAATCCAAGGTCGTAAAGGCAAACATCATTGAAATACAAATCATTAAAATAATCAATATTTAAAGAAAATCAAATGCAATGCACAAGGACATGACGGACATGACTCGACCAGACACGACAGACCCTACTCGAGCAACATTCATCCTCTTTGGCCAGTGATCATAATTCATAGGCCATCCTCCTCATATTGATGCCCCGTTTTATAGGATGTTCATCTCAGTCTCAAGTAAATAAAAGAGACACTGTCAACAAGCAGGGAACTCATTTAGAGTGCTTTCCCTAACCACGTTACAGCCAAGCAACAAGACATCGTCAACGGAACAGACTAAGGAAAAATTTATTCCACCTCAATAACACAGCTCAACAAGGAATACCGGATCAGAAGATCAACCGGTGTTCAGACCCAAAAACATGAGTTCAACGTGATATCATCAACAAGGCGGACTTGGGAGAAATTTGCCGCAAGCCCTCAATAGCGTTCTTACATAAGAGAAATGTCGGTTGTCAATAAGTACCGACATTTCACATCAACAACGCAACAATGACCACAACATCATCATCAACGATAGGGCGGACTAGGGAGAAGTTGCAACAAGTCCTCCATGGTGTTCTTAAAGAGAAGAGATATCGGCTATCAATAATTACCGGCATCTCACAACCACCACACAATAACCCCTACACAATATCATCATCAACTTCAAGTATGCTGATTGAATCGAATCATAGCATACTAGGACACGCATCATCCTCATTAAATTCTATCAACAGGGCAGACTAAGGGAATTTATTCCACCCTAAGTCCTCAACAGCACAATTCAAATATGCATATACCGGTTACAATGACTACCGGTGTCCAATCATAACGACAAGAATCCAACAACACGTCATCAACATGGCATGCTAATCGAACAATGAATTAGCATATCGAACCGCACTGTCCTTACCTGATTGGCTTATAGCCGAAGCAACTCGCAATCTCTGATCGCAACGAGCTGCATCACCTAGTCAAATCATATCCTACTCGTTAGTCATCATTCAACATATACGCACTCCTTATTCTACCAATTCCCACTTAACTATTCATAGCATCTTACGATAGCTAGTTAATTTGATCTGATAATCGAATCCTTAATCTAACCTTATCGAATTATTATCGATAACAATCCTCATTTTAGACATACTACCACTATTCCTCGCTTCCCACCCCTCTGAACGCTAAATTATTCGTAAAAATTTAGCACCAACATGGCAAATTACCAAAATATCCCCTAATGGCCGCTACATCACCAACATCCCAATATCGCTTTAAAACTACTTTTTAGATGTACTACATCATTTATAGACCAAATATTCCCTCAAAAAATTTTAAAGAGAAAATTACCAAAACACCCGTAGCGGCCATCGCCCTAGCAAACATCTCAAAACTACTTTAAAATAACTTTTAGGACATTTTACACCCTTCCCAAACCAACAGTCCTTCAAAGCATTTTATAGAAATAATTACCAAAATACCCCCTCTGGCGGTAAATTACCGAAATACCCCTGGGGTTCACTATCACCGCAACGCCCCAAATCAGCTTCAAAACAACCTTTTAGGTGTTTTACAACCCTTTCCGGACTAAAAAGTCCTTTGAAAAACTTTATCAGGAAATTTACCAAAATACCCTTCTTTGGGTGGTAAATTACCAAAATGCCCCTGAGGGTTCCCGGCCTCAGAAAAATCTCAAAAGTTCTTTGAAATGCTATTTTAAGTCTCCTGAATTCATTCTTGAGCTAAAAAGTATTTGACAAAATTTTTGCCCAAAAATTCCGAACCGGTGTCCGGACCGAGCGCTTAAAAGCCTGTTCGGCCAAAAATAGCTAACGACTTTGGAATGACCCGAAATCCTGGAAAATATAACTTCTCAGTATCCCAGAGTCCTCATAAAATTTTTGCACAAAACCGCGTTTGTTTGTTATTTTAAATTTTACCATAAAGTTTCAAACTTCCCGCATCCGTTCACCCCTTTTCGATCTTGGAAAAATCTGAAAGTTTTCCACGATACAGGTCTCCTAAAAATAACTATGGTCTCTTTTTCATACTTTAGCTAAATCTATCCTGAGCTATTTTAAAAAGTTAGATCAAAGGACTGAATTAACCCTACCACTTTTAGTGACTATTACGGTCACTATTCATATATATATGAATTAAACCAACACTATTCACGCACCTGCACTTCATCTTCTTCCTCACTGCCGAGCCCCTCAACTTCACGGCCATGGGATTCAACCTCTTTTCTCTCACCAATTTCTTTGTAAACACACACACAAACACTACATACACCCTTCCCACCCTTTTTCCTTCATCACCATGCCCCCTGCACCCACACGGGTAGCAGCACCAGCTGCTGCCTTCTTCCTTCTCCTCTCCCCTTCCCCCTTTCAAGCACCCGCAGGGCACTAGCCCCCTCACCAAGCACCCCATCAACACACAGAGCACCGTGCACCATAACTGTGCACTCACACACACGGAACGCACGCACAGCAGCCCTGTGCTGCTGTTCTTCGCCCCTCACCCTTGTGCACACACAGCCGTGCACACACACATCACCCACGCACACACCCAGTCACACGCACTCACACACTTACCGCACATAGAGTGAATACACACACCACCACACATAGAAACACACAATAGAACACTAAAGGGTTGGGGAGTTACCCTTCTCTCTCTGATTTCTTGTCTGTTGAGGCCCAATCCCAATCCCCCTCCCTTGTTTCTTGTTTCTTTCTTCCTGTTGTTTCTTGTTTCGTTCCACTGTTCTGTTCTTTTCTTTCTTTCTTATTTCTTTCTCCCGAATTTTCTTCCTTCTTTTTTTTTTCTCCTTTCTCTAAGCAGGTAAGGAATTTTCATTGCATTAGTCACCATGCCAGGTGGCCATGTCTAGTGACTTGGTTGCTATCATCTTGACAGCTAAGTACAATTTTCAAAATTTTCACTTTGGCTCCTCAAGTTTGTAAAATTGCATTTTTTGACCCCTCGACTTTGGAAAATTACAATTTGACCCCAAAATCACCCTAACCCTGCTTTGGCCTCCTAACACCTCATTATCATTGCAATGAAGCTAATTAATACAAATATGCTTCCCATTCACTATATTTTCTAAAATTATATTTTTTGCCCCTTAACTTTTCAAAATTAAAATTTTAACCCCCAAGGCCACACTAACCCCTTATTTAGCTCCCGAACGCTTAATCATCATCAACATATTGCTACTTAATAAAAATAACACCCCTTAATTAATCAAACTCACGGTTAGATTAATTTCTGGTATTTTTGGGGTATCACACTGTGATTGGAGATGAAGCGACAGCCAGATAAGTGTTGGTGGCACGGTGAAACCAAGGGACCTCAGGTGTTGCATTGCCGGCGGCATTGAGAAGAGTAACCACAGTTGTCGCCAAACCAACTGAAATTTTCGACAGCACTGGGACAAAGGAAACTAAGCTCTCTGCACAGGAGTAGAAGGTCGTTGCCTAGGACCCCAAACCCTCACCGGAGACAGAATCCGTCGCCGAAATGCTTGAACCAAGATTTGAGTCCATAGAGTCTGGGGAACCACCATTTGCGGAATTAGTGTCTGAGGAGATGTTGTCCAATTCCATGGTATTTAAGCCGGCCCTATCATTCAAGAGATGAATTATGCTAGTGCGGTTCCAGTTTGTATTTGTAAAGGCGCGAAGGCTGGAGGTGTACATAGGGTGGTGCACTCGGTAGTAAATTCGGGTAGAGACTGATGGAGGGTAACGGGCTAATACAGCTTCAGATAATTGTCGGGCCTGAACTAGTGTTAGGGGGCAATCGACATTGACATGGCCAATTCCCCGCACTGATAACAAACATGAAAGATTTTTTCATACGAGGCCCATATCCAGGTACAATGTTCAGGATCTGTAGGAACATAGACTCCAGTCACTAACGGATCCGAGATGGAAATTCGCACTTTGACACGCAGGTAATCACGCCTTGCACGGCATCATTTCGACCAATTCACCTCTAAGACCTCACCAAAGTTAGCACGCAGCTATTCAGTGACTTCATAGAGCAAAAGCTCGGCCGGGATATCATGGAGGCGGACCCAAAGGTTCACTGAGGAAAAGTCAAGCTGAGGGATGCAACTGAACTGGTGCCAACGGACTACGACGAGCAGCGCACCATTCATGTTCCATGGGCCATGCGAGATAATGCAGTCCAAATTGTAGTCTACCAAGAAGTGGAAGGCGAAGTAGTCACCGATAGATTCCACCTCTGTTATGCCTGTTAGGGTCCAAAATTGGTCGACCATGGCTTGGACAAAGGAGCAAGAGAAAACACGATCATCTGCAAAACGGCCCACCTAAGTACGATGCCATCGCAGTTGATTTGCAGAGAGGAGCTCAGGGGGAACAAACACCATGTGTCCACTGCGTTCCAAGGCTAAAGGTTCTTCCATGTTGGAAGAATTCTCAGTTGAAGACATGTTAAGGAAAGAAAACCCAACACAAACTAAAAGGAAAAACAAGGGGAGAGGGAAGGGAAGAGGGGTGACTGAAGTAGGCAAGCTACAAGTTAAGCAAGTGCTCAAACTTTACAAACTTGTCAGAGCCTATTTCATCTGTCGAAAGGGGAAAAGTAAACGAATAGGTTAGTTTGAACAGCCCAAGAAGGAGGAAACAATCCACAAGCACAAACTAAACCAAAACTTTGACGAGCAAGTGACAACAAATTGACAACGATACAAATAAGAATAAGTAAATACGCAAAATAGTCGTTAAGTGGTCCCAAACACCCAAATCGAACACAAAAGCTAAGGCTACAATATGCATACCGCTAGGATAATAGTTGTCGTTAAGAGAGATATCCAAAAGTCACTATAAGTGACTTCAAAAGTTACTCGATGACTACAAAAGCCACTAGATAAATGCAAAAATTATCAAGGAACTACAAAAATCACCTAAGGGAATATAATTGTCTTAAAGATTCCTTTTGATCGAAATGTTTGTTCATCTTAATGATCATGTACCCAATCATTTGCCTAAGAGAATAACGTACAATCCTAAGCCTATCTTACAGATGGAAAAATAACAAAAGGGGAGTTGAACCACATGACAAGTACCAAGCATTTGTATGGTACAATTTAAGGGTAGAGGCCACTTGCTCATAACCGGAAGTCGACCACAAATCGGCATAATAAAGGAAAACTATGCGTGTTTAGATTAATCTAAAGAGCAAGCCTCACTCTTTGTACATTAAATAAAGGGTAAATTTTAAAACTATACCCTCAACTTTACCTTTTATGCAGCTTTAGTACCCAACTTTGAAGGTGCTCCAAATAAGTGCCTAACTTTTAAAAAGCGTACCACGTCAATACCTTGACTGATGGACGTCGGATGCCTTTAAAAAGTCCGAGGGTAAAGAATATCAATATCAAAAAATATATCTCAAAAGCACGTGGCACTATCTTAAAGAGGAGTCAAGAACAACACAATTTCTCGAAATCAACCATGTGAGAGTTTTAAACAATTAGGTACAACCAATCAGGTGATCTATCAAAATAACATTGGGCCAGGAATTTTTGGTTCGAGAATGATAAAAACCAAGATTTGGGTCATTTAATCCCAAATATGTATCCAAGAACTACAAGGGCAAAAACCCCGTAATGGCCGGCCAAAGAGGTGAGCCAAGAATGATGAATGAGTATTAAGGGGAGCCAAAAATACTCAAGCCAAAAGTTCCAATCAATAATCAATAGCACACAATCGGTCAAGAGAAGTTTTCGTTCCTGAGAATATCCCAAGATTTGAGCAGAACGCAAAAAAGAAGAGTTCAAAGAAAATTTGTCGCCATAATGCAGAAAGAGTTGGAAATTCAAGAAGCTCAAATTGAACGAAAAAATGGATATGGACAAGAGGGGCAGAATGTAAGGATACAGTTACGTGTATACAGTAAAAATCTAAGGGAAAAACGATGCCACGAGCGATGGTGGAGATTCAAAGTAAGGATATCGACACAGTTAGAAAATTCAAGTGGGTTAAAGAGCCATCAGTTGAAAAGGAAATTGAAAAGGAGCCAAAAATGGAAGTTTCAAGTAAGATGGACAAAAGAAAAAGAAGTTTGATGGCTGTGAAGGATAAGAAAGTAAACGTGAAGAGGAAACTTTTTTTTTTTGTGAGCATGAGGTTAGTATCGATTGCAATATGACGCTTATTTTTGCCTCTTACCTTTGAGGCGAAAGGAGAGCAATTCTCAGAGGATACAGAAGATGTAGAGGATAGCAAGGCCCTAGTGCCAACTAGTTTTATTCTCGAAAGGAAGGAGAGTACTCTTGATCGAATGGAGCAAACCTATTCCAACAAAGGCATCATCGTCGACCATGGGAATCAGGTCATTTTGGTAACCTTAATTAATCTCTCTCTCTCTCTCTCTCCCATCTCCCTCTCCCCCTGCCCCTCCCCACCCTCCCTCCCATATAAGCCACCGTCTTCCTGTCATCTCGAAGTCACCGCTATTATCACTTTTCATTTCTCATCGTCCACACTAGCGACCCACTGCTGTCACCACCGGTCTTGCCACAACCACCACCTACATCAGTGAACAATGACCACCGATCTGGCCACTGCCGCCTCCAGCACCAGTGAACGCACCACCATGACCACCGATCTAGTGACCGCCATTATGTATCTACTTGTTTATGTAGTATCTTGGAATTTCAGAACGTTAGTCACTCGCTCGATCACTCACTCTAAGATAATGATAACCTCATAACCAAATGGATAGTCATTGTCAGAGCAGTTAAACCATTAATCAAACCAATAAACATACTCTAAATAAACAGTCGTAAATGATACATCAATCTAACTCTGATTTTTTTAAATAATAATAATAATAATCACCCACGCAGGGGTTCTACTAAGCAATACTAAAAACTTAATCTCTCACTCTCTTTCACTCGGCTCTAATCCATACTCAAACAACCTAATGCTGATCATTACCTGCGAAAAGGAAGTCAAACGAGAGTGAGCTTTTAAGAGCCTAGTAAGGTCGATCAATGATTAAAAATAACAAAACGATTCAGACAAATTCTCATATAGAGTCAAATAACAATTTTTAAAAGGGTTTCAAATAAAACCATAACATTTCGACATAGACATAGGGACGAGTATCGACCCAATCCCTCAATCAATAGACATTTCAAAACATTTCAAGTATAATAAAACAAATACATGTAACATTGAACATGTAGTTACAGCAAAACAATTCCAGCAGTGCTCGATACACTTTACATATGTATATGTACACTAACTAGTCCATTTAAGTACTAGTTTAACCCAACCAACAGACCATCCTTATAACACCAACAATACGCACCATCCTTATAACTCGCGAGATTTACTAACTCATGTCAACATTCAGAGGAAATAAACAGAATTCAAAACATTTTACAATGATCGAATTAATAAAACAGATGGGTATTAATAGAATTTTAATCGATCACTTTAAGATTCAAGACAAGGCTTCATGGCAATTCAAAAAGATCTTCATAACAAATTAACAAAAATTGGAGTTTAATGAAATTCGATAACAATTTAGAATAAAACATATAAGATCAATCTGATAAGAAAAAGGGCTTTGAATAGAATCCCTTACACTTTAATGAAAATTATAACCCCATCGGAGTTCAATGGAATTCGTAAGGCTCTTAAAATAAAACATGAAATCAAAGCGATGAAATAGGGTTTGGATGGAATTCCTCACCTCGATCCAAGCTAATTAAGCGATGCTACGCAATCTCGATTAAAGTCCTCTGAATCAACCTAGATATACAATTTATTTATTAGAAAACAATCTGCACTAATGCGCTATAAACCTAACATCAATTACCCACAACGTGCCTACTCTTCAACCCAGAATAATGAACCCATAGCGCATTCCCGACACGACCAACCTAACCGTAAATTTCGTACACTCCTTAATGTGTAATGATAACCTAAATTAATAATAAGTTATAATAAAATAATTTTATAGCTTAAAACATTATAAAAAGTTAAAATATGTACTTTCTGAATTTTTGACTATTTTTAAATTAAAATAATTTCTTTAAATGCCATAAATAGTCATAATTGCTTCTAGCTAAAACTAAAGTCCCATAATTTTTGTAACATCTATAAAATATATGTAAAAATTATCGAAATTAAAAATCAGAATTTAAAAGTCATTAAAACTATTTTAAAAATTTTCATTTTGCTAAATGCAATGCGGTATGGAAATGATAGTAAATCAACTCTAAAAATCACCAAACTTAATTTGGGGCTTATCTATACTATAAAAGCATTACTCTAATTTCTTCAAAACTTTTTAATGAGTTTTAAAGACTTCAAAAGATTTTACAAATATGAAATAACACAAAATATTAAAAATAGACAAGATTTTCAGAAAAATTATGAAAATTTGTCACAAATTATAATATAGCCTAACATAATATATTGAAAAGTTTTACGTGCTAGCGATAACCTTGAGCTAGCCAATGCACGTGCCGAACTTAAGTCAACCCGTGGTACACCTGCACAAGCACAAGGTACTACCCACTGTTGTGACCAATACCCAGTTCTCTTCTCTGCACACTACCCCTTCCCAGAAAGCTCACACACAGACACCCGTTGTTCAGTCACTCCTTATGCACACTTCTCCCTCTCTCTGTCTCTGTCTCTAGCACCCACTGCCCCGGGTAATGGGGCAACTGATGCTGGACCAACTAATGTGTTTGGTGGGTCCTCTCTCTCTCTCTTTTTGTTCTACTCACTCACGCACAAGCATTACACACACACACACACACACACACACACTCTCTCTCTCTCTCTCACTCTCATAGCACACCTCTGTATACACACCCCCCAGTGCACTCCCACATTCACTCTTCTCACACACACATATACCCACTAAGCTACAAACACATATATGCCCACTAGCTATACACTTATATTTATACACTCACCACACATAAAACCATAAACAAACACACACTCGCGTCACAGCTACTGCCTCATGGCACTAGCTTTTCCTTTTTTTTTTTGCCCAATACACACACACGCATTCATTTCGCCTAGAATCACACATTATATACATACACACACCACCTATTACATAGCAAACACTCATGCACCCATTTCACATATAATCACGCACCACCTGTGGCACAACATGCATTATGCACCCATTTTGCATACACCCTTACATGCACTCCCACCTTCTCCCATCTCTTATCATAAACCCACATCACAAACAAACACACACGCACAACACTTCACGGTTTCACACTTAGCAGCCCATGGCTGTCCACACCATGCATACACAGTCTAAACAAAACACACTGCACACATAGTTTTCACATGCTCAACAGCCCCATTTCTATGCTTACACACATATATAAATACAACACATACACGAAACACATGGACACACACTCACCCGTATACACACAAGTACACACAAACACACATTATTGCACTGGCTTTTTCCTTGACCCTTAGACACACAAACATATATACACCAACAGAAGCACTCCTTGTATAACACCAACACACAGAAAATTCCTAGCTCCCTTGCCAGCAACAACACCCACTTACACACACTTATGGCAACCACCATGGTTGCCTTCTAACACCCGAACCGCGGTCATCTCATGGCTGCTCTCTCTCTCTAAACCCAGAGCCCTTCATAATTGGTTCCCTTTCTAGACCCATAAACACCTCACAGACACCCCTTTCAAGCCCCTTTAATCCCATAATTCTGTGAATAATATTAGAGAGAAAAGGGCTAGAAACTTATCAGAACATTCTATGCATTTCGCCTGAAAAATGGATTGTCGTCTCCTCTTTTTTTGTCTCTCTCTGTCTGTATCCTTTCTCCCTGTCTCTCAATCGTGTAACAGAAGGAGAAGGGAATAGGGGACGGTTAGTTCATAATAGCTCTCTATAAATGTAAACCCTAAACTGAAAAGTTACCAAAACCCCCCTAAACTTTCAAAAATTTTCAAACATCACCCAAAACTTTCTATTATTATGAAATGACCCAAATTAACTATTAACATTAAATGAATGTACTAGGAAAAATTTTAACTGGTTGTTACATGACCTTGTTTCACTAATCGTCATTAAAAGTCACTTAATAAAAAATATCGATGCTAAATGAAAAATCTTGTCGCTAAAAGTTTTCAAAACATATCGTTTACACTAATCGTCGCTGAAGATCTCAATAAATATCACTTATAACTTCTATCATTAAGCTATAACTGATGGTTTCTAAAAATTTGTCGCTAAAAGTTGTCGATAAAATTCGGTCACGGTAATTGTCACTGAAGGTCCAATAAATAATCAGTTGGGATTTTTATCGTAAAACTAGCCTCAGGTTTTCGGGTGTTACATTCTCCCCCACTTATAGAAATTTTGTCCTTAAAATTTAACGTGCCTAATATTCTTGTTCTCGAAATATTTAGCCAATTCCTATAAGTGACACATCAATACCTCAAATCAAATGATGTACCCACTACTACGGTTCAATTAAAGTATTAAAGCTTTCCCTAACCTTATTGTCAAAACTTAAAGTGCGTTTGGTAACCATTTTTTTTTTCCTTCTCCAATTTAAAAAATCAGTTTTTAAACTGAAGAGTAAAAAAAAAAACTCCAGAAACTGGTTTTTTTTTTTTTTCACTTTTGGTTTTTTCTAGACCACCACCGGCGACTGTCGACAGCCACCGCCAGCAGCCACCAGCCGACCACCACCACCGCAAACCACCCAAAAAAAAGTCAAAATAAAAAGGGTTACCAAACACCAAAAAAAACTCAAAAAAAAAAAGGTTATCAAACACCCACTTGTTTTTGTAAAAAAAATAAAAATAAGCTGCTTTTTAAAAACTACTCTTTAAAAACTGAAAATCAAATATTTTTTTTTTGTCAAACCAACCCTTAGGCTTTCCTTAACAGGTTTCTAAAGTCTACAGAATCATGTACCTATGCTTTGATACCAACTGTAACCTCTAAAATTCTAGGATGTTATAGTTTACGACCATCGTCCTTCACCGTCGACGTCCAGATCAATCTCTAATCACCGTCGGCGCATACATCCACGACCCAAGGCCAGCCGTTGCCGGTGCAACCAGCAACACCACAACCTGACATCACCACCAACACAACTCCTACGCAGTGGAATCATCACTGTCGGTTGATTGAGCACCAATTTTTAAAAACTGGGGTACTCGTGATAACACGACATTTGTGCACAATCTTCTCCTTTCGGGTAACACAATTTTGTAGAATTCGTGGCTTGGTTGCAGGGAGAGTTTGAATGGTACTGATTGAGCTAATTTGGGGATTTGAGAGAACCTTAATAATGGAGTGAATGCATGGGAGACCAGGCAGCAACCAATTTCATTCCAAGGTTTATGCATTTTGCTTCAAGCCTCTTACTGTGTGCGGTGTCGATGGTGTTGGGTTTATGGAGGTGGTGTTGGGTTTGTGACGACGGTGGCCACACGGGTGTTGGGTTTGTGACTTCGGTGTTGGGTTTGTGAAGGTAGTGTTGGTTTTGTGACCACGTGGTGACACGTGGTGGTCTGCCACGCTGTTAAGTGACGACAATGGTGATGGTAGTCTGGTGATTTTTGTGGGTAATGGGGTTGATGGGTAACAGGTATAAATAGGTCACATATGGGAAGGAGGGGAGGGAGGGAGGGAGGGGGGAGAGAGAGAGAGATAGATTAAATTAAGGAAGACTAAAAATCTAATTGCTGTGATTGTGTCACATGTTTTTAAGATACAATTTTTCATAATGACGGTCATACTTTTCGGACTTTTTAACGGCATTCATCGTTCGTCAGTTGAGGTGCTAATTTGGTACGGTTTTTAAAAGTTAGGTACTTCTTTGGCGCACCTCTAAAGTTGGAACTAAAACAGTACAAAAGATAAAGTTAAGGGTTCAATTTTGGGATTTGTCCTCAAAGAAATGAACAAGTTGTTCAAAGGAATGGGTAAGGAAAAAAGGATCGCTAATCACTAGTAAGAGAAGAACCATGACTTCTCAACATGTCATTACCAAAACAAGGCAATTAGCAAATCAATTTTACAAGGCAACATGCTATGACAACAAACCCGAGCAGTTTTTTTTTTCCTCCGTTAGTTTGAAACCATTACGGTTTCGACAAGGTATCAACTAATCAAATGACCATTACTGGTCTATAATTATAAGTCACCTACACCACTTGAAAAGGAGTAACACAATTGGCAAGCACCTAAAGAAACACTTTCATTTAGCATATGTCAATAACTAGGAAGTAGAGACAAAAAGAAGTTTTGAACACGGATTTGCTCTTAGATCAAACTAAAAATAGCAAATTGGATTAGGGATGTTATGATGGATTTGGCAGGAACAATTTAGAACCTTACCAACAACAAAAATCAGAAATCCCTCACCACAGCAAAAGGCTAGATATAGTCCTTAGCTTAACGGAGCAATTCTGTAACAAAAATCCAGCGATGCACCACTACCATTGTATTCTAACACAATGCAGCAAGCATATTCATTCCATGCAAGCAAGCAAGTTAGCCAGCCCCTTTCTTGCTTGGAAGCAACCAACAACATCAGCTCAATCCTCATTCTTCTGGTCTCTCATGCCTAAGGAAGAAGAAGGGCAAGAATAATGGTTGAAAATCCCAATCGTAAACTTAAACCAAATTGTTAAATGAAAATTACCTAAAGAACCCCTCCCCCCTCCCCTCCCGAGGTACTTGTTCAAAACCAACCGACACTTTTTAATATTACAAAAAGGTCGTAGAAGCTATTTACTAGAAATTACGTTGCTAGAAAAAAAAATGGGACATTATATTTTTTCAACCTTAAAGCAATTCTGTCCTTGGAATTAAGCGTACCTTAACCATCAAAAGTATGAGGGTGCTTTCGCGTATAGCATTCTCGAGTTCCCAAGTAGCTTCATTCTCAGAATGGTTAAGCCACAATACCTTCATAAAAGCTTTCCTCTTAGAGTGCATGTCATGTTCATTGCATTATAGAATATGTCCAGGTTGCTCTTCGTAGGATAAATCTTTCTTAACTTGGATAGGCTCAAATTTAATAACATGAGAGGGATAAAAAAAAGTACTCCCTCATGGTCGAAACATGAAAAAGATTATGCATCTTTGATAAATTAGGAAGTAAAGCTAAACAATAAACAAGCGTACCAACTCACTCCAAGATTTCAAATTGTCCAATGTACCTTTGAGCTAACTTCCCCTTCTTTCCAAACCTCAAGACTCCTTTCCAAAGAGATACTTGCAAAAACATGTGATCACCAACATCATATTCAAGTTCACGATGAACTTATATCTATGTAAATCTTCTCCGTCTTGGTGATCTGGATAAGTTCTAGACATATCAATTTCCCTACCCTTACCTTGCTCTAACAAATAGGTGATCAACACCTTAGTTTGCAAAGAGCCTCAAATGGTGCCATCCGAATGCTAGCATAATAGCTATTACCAGAAGCAAACTCAATAAACGGTACATGACTATCCCAACTACCTCAAAAATCCAAAATACAAGCCCATACAATGTCGTCTAATGTCTGAAATTTCTTGCTAAGTTTATTTGTCTATTTGTAGATGAAAACATATGCTAAGATTATGCCTCGTACCCATCGCCTCTTTCAAACCACCCTAAAAATGTGAAGTGAATCTTATGTATTCATTTGAAACAATGTATAAGGACACTCTATGCAATCTAAGTATCTCTTGAATGCATAAGTTAACAATTGAATACTTGCTCTTTATGGCCAAAAAGTGAGCTGATTTGGTTAAATGGTCAACCATCACCCATATTACATTATGTAGTTTTGTATTCGGAGGTAGTCCAAGCACAAAATCGATAGACTTCCACTAAGGAACATGAAATTGTTGCAACATCCCTATGGGCCTCTAATATCTGCTTTAGTCCATTGGCACACTAAACATTTAGCCACAAAGTCTACTACCTCTATTTTCATGTTATTTCACTAATAAAGATATCTTGCAACTTTAGGTACATCTCGATACTACCCAGGTGAACAAAAGCTAAATTGTGTGCCTCTTAAAGAATCTTTCTCTTTAAGTCGGGATCTAAAGGAACATATAATCTGTACTTATAACAACACGCTTGTTATCCAGTCTGAATTTATTGTAACCACCTTCTTAACCTTGTCACTAATTTTTGTCAGCTCAAGATTTGATGCTTGAGCCATCTATACTCTTTCTGCTGATAATGGTTGAACTTCTAGATGTGCCAAATAACCATCTGTTCCCAACCTATTCTGGTCGTACCCAAGGGCCCAATAAGGGTCCCATTTCACGCGAACACGTCAACGGATTCAACAGTCAATTCTTCAACGCTTCGAACCGGTCAAAGTGCGGGAGCCCTAGTCACGTGCATTCTTTGCTTCACACGCCTCAGGTTCAACTTAGTCACCAATTATTTTACATCAACGTCACTCACGGTAGCACATTCGTCACACCAAAACCACCCGAGAACTTCTTCACCAAAAAATCGACCGACGGCGCAACCAGGGCAACAGGGTCAAGGGGCAAAGGCCTTGGCCAACCCCATGGGGTCGGCCTCGGCCTCACCCAAGGCCATGGGGTCAGCCTCGGCCTCCACCAAGGCCATGGGGTCGGCCTCGGCCTCCCATGGGAGGTTGGCTTTGGCCTTTCCCCCCTGGTTGTTCACTCCCTGCGCAAAGTCCCTTTCGCACTTTGTTCACTTCATACACTTCGTATGTGACTTAGGCACCTTGTTCGTCACATGGGCATGATTCATGTCGACACGCTCGTCGCAATGCAACTTTCAGATTTGTCATTGCCCATCAAAACACTATCCGTTGGTGCACCCAAAGTTCACCCAAAGGGGGAGTGGCCTTGGCCTCCCTTCATGGGAGTTGGCCATTGGCCTTGGCCACCCTTAGGGTCGGCCTCGGCCTCCCCAGGGGTGGTGGCCTTGACCTTCCCCCATTTTTGCCCTATGGCCTCCGCTCCCTCACGCACTTATTTTCTCAAGTCTTTGCACCTCTGTGATGTTTATGGACGTTCGTGCATGAACCTCACGACGTCCGTCGTGCATCATCCTCACGACGTCCATCGTCCATCATCCTCGAGACGTCCGTCGTCCATCAACCTCGCGACGTCTGTCCTTCATCATCCTCGCGACGTCCGTCGTCCATCATCCTTGCGACGTCCGTCGTCCATCATCCTCGCGACGTCCGTCGTCCATTACCCTCACGACGTTCATCGCCACGCTCATGCGCCATCTTCATGATACGTGCCATTCTCATCATGCATGCCCCCGGCACCAACTATAGCTTCGCGACCTTCGTCGCCGCGCCCGTGCGCCATTCTTATCATATGTGTCCCAGCAACAAGTATATGCTTCGCGACCTTCGTCGCCGTGCCCATGCGCCATTCTTATGACATGTGCCCCGGCACCAAGTATTGCTCCGCGACGTTCGTCGCCGCACCCATGCGCCATCTTCATGATACGTGCCCCCGGCACCAAGTATATGCTTTGGGACCTTCGTCACCGCGCCCATGTGCCATTCTTATGATGTGTGCCTTAGCACCAACTATAGCTCCGCGACGTTCGTCGCCGCGCCCATGTGCCATCTTCATGATACGTGCCCCCGGCACCAACTATAGCTCCGCGATGTTCATCGCTGCGCCCGTGCGCCATCTTCATGATACGTGCCCCCGGCACCAACTATAGCTCCGCGACGTTCGTCGCCGCGCCCGTGGGCCATTCTCATCATGCGTGCCCCCGGCACAAACTATAGCTTCGCGACGTTCGTCGCCGTGCCCGTGCGCCATCTTCATGATACGTGCCCCCGGCACCAAGTATAGCTCCGCGACGTTCGTCGCCGCGCCCGTGCGCCATTCTCATCATGCGTGCCCCCGGCACCAACTATAGCTTCGCGACCTTCGTCGTCGCGCCCGCGCGCCATTCTCATCATGCGCGCCCCCAGCACCAAGTATTGCTTCGCGACGTTCGTCGCCACACCACTCTCATGACATGTGCTCCAGCACGGGGGCTTGCGTTGGCACCCCTATGGACTATGACCCCTGGGTCACTCTGAGACGGGAGCAGGTCTTCGGAGGGCATCGCGCCTAGTCTACCTGGCAGTTGGGCGTCGGGTCTTCCCCACCACTGCCAGGCCTGTGGGACTCTGCAAGGGCTTGGATTGGAGGCTAGATCAAGGGGTTTCTCTGGCCACAGCGACGCTGTGGGAGCTAGTCTTTCCAGACAGACAGAGTGACGCTGTATGGGGTAGACCGGGTGAATATGCGATTCGACAGTCCGCGGAGCACCTACAGCTGTGGACCCCTCGGTGACGTGTCACTCCCGGGGAGCACCACGTGTCGCGTGATGACATCATCATCTCAACCTCTATAAATAGAGGTCTTGAGAATTCATTTAAGAGGTGGACATTTTCAGAACACTTTTACTTTCTCACTCTAGAATCCTAGAGAGAGAAACATACAGGACCCTGACTTCGGACATAAGCATCAGACTATGACTGTCGTCGTGTATTCCCTCTGCGCCATCGCCCTCGCAGCACTGCCACCCTCAAGCTCTGTCTGGGAAGCCATTGGTCTCTGCCTTTGCTCCGCCCTTGCTGTGTCTCACATCATCACACTTGGCATCCGAGTCGGACTGCGATCCTTGTGGTACCTCCACGTCGACTGCGAACCCACTTTCCTTGGCATCACCATCAAAATTCAAAAAATTTACTTTAATTTTCAACTTCTCCAAATCGTCTAACAAGTGAGGTTGTCTAGTAAACATAGTTAAAATTCTTCTCGTGCTTTTTCGCCTTAGCGCGTTTGCCGCTATATATTCTTTACCAGGATGATATAGAATGGTGCAAACATAAGAACTCTAATGATATTATTTTCTCATACTTAACTCCTTCTATGTGAAGATATATTTCAAAGTTTTATGATATGGGTAAATATCACATGACTCACTATACAAATAATGATGCCAGGGAATGCGGGTTCGCAGTCGATGTGCAGGTGCCACAAGGAATGCAGTCCGAGTTAGATGCAAAGTGTGATGATGTGGGACATAGCAAGGGTGGAGCAAGGGCAGAGACCAGAGGCTTCCCAAACAGAGACTGAGGGTGGCAGTGCTGTGAGGGCGATGGCGCAGGGTAAATACACGATGACAGTCACAGTCCGATGCTTATGTCCAGAGTCAGGGTCCTGTATGGTTCTCTCTCTAAGATTCTAGAGTGAGAAAGTGTTCTAAAAATGTCCAACCATTTAAATGAATTCTCAAGACCTCTATTTATAGAGGTTGAGATGATGATGTCATCACGCGACACGTGGCGCTCCCCAGGAGTGACACATCACCAAGGGGTCCACAGCTACCGGTGTTCCACAGATTGTCGAATCGCATATTCACCCGGCCTGCCCTGCACAGCTTCGCTCTATCTATCTAGAAAAACTGGCTCCCACAGCGTTTGTGTGGCCAGAAAACCCCTTGATCTAGCCTCCAATCTAAGCCCTTACAGAGTCCCACAGGCCTAACAGTGGTGGGGAAGACCCGACGCCCAACTGCCAGGTGAACTAGGCACGATGCCCTCCGAAGACCTTCTCCTATCTCAGAGTGACCGGAGGGTCATAGTCCATAGGGGTGCCGACGCGAGCCCCTAGTGCTGGAGCATGTAGGCCAGTCACGAAGATATCCTGACGGAGATAGTGTCCTGAAGGAGTCGCCTATCCCATTGTTGCGAAGGGTCCTCGTGCCGGAGCACTACTAGCGGAGCCCCCCGTGATTGTGACAACCATGGCTTTAAGGTTGTGAGCCCATCCCGTGGACGCGATGACTATAAGGTTGTGAGTCCATCCCGCTGCGAGGGGTCCTTATGTCGGAGCCCCTCGTGATTGTGACGACGATGGCTTTAAGGTTGTGAGCCCATCCTGTGGCGGTGATGACTATAAGGTTGTGAGTTCATCCCGCTGCGAGGGTCGGAGCCCCCTATGATTGTGACGGCGATGGCTCTAAGGTTGTGAGCCCATCCCGTGGCGGTGATGACTATAAGGTTGTGAGTTCATCTCGCTACGAGGGCCGGAGCCCCCCCATGATTGTGACGGAGATGGCTTTAAGGTTGTGAGCGCATCTTGTGGCGGTGATGACTGTAAGGTTGTGACTCCATCCCACTGTGAGGGGTCCTCGTGCTGGCGTCCCCCGTGATTGTGAAGGCGATGGCTTTAAGGTTGTGAGCCCATCCCATGGTGGCGATGACTTTAAGGTTTTGAGTTCATCTCGCGGCGAGGGGTCCTCGTGCCAGAGCACTACGAACGGAGCCCCCCGGAAGCATGTTACATGATTGTGGCGCATGGGCGCGGCGACTACCGTCGCAAAACAATACCTGGTGCCGGGGCATGTATCATAAAAGTGGCGCACGGGAGCGGTGACGAACATCGCAGAGACAATACCTGGTGCCGTGGGCACATGTCATGAAAGTGACGCATGGGCGCGGCGACAAACGTCGTGGAGCAATACTTGGTGCCAGGGGACACGTATAATGAGAATCGAGCAAACGCACAGCAATGAACGTTGCGGAACAATACTTGGTGCCGGGGGCACGTATCATGACAATGGCCCACGGGCGCAGGCAACGAACGTCGCGGAACAATACTTGGTGCCGGGGCACATGTTATGGAAGTGGCGTACGGGCACAGTGACGAACATCGCGGACATATACTTGGTGCCGGGGCACATGTTATGGAAGTGGCGCATGGGCTCGGCTACAAACGTCGTGGAGATTTACTTGGCGCCGGGGCACATGTTATGGAAGTGGTGCATTGGCGCGAGGACGAACGTCGCGGAGATATACTTGGTGCCGGGGCACATGTTATGGAAGTGGCGCATGGGCATGGCGACGAACGTGATGGAACAATACTTGGTGCCGAGGCACATGTTATGGAAGTGGCACATGGGCAAGGTGATGAACGTCGCGGAGATATACTTGGTGCCGGGCACATGTTATGGAAGTGGCGCATGGGCGCGGTGACGAACGTCGCGGAGCAATACTTTGTGCCAGGGGCACGCATCATGAGAATGGCGTAAGGGCACAGTTACGAATGTCGGGGAACAATACTTGGTGCCAGGGGCACGTATTATGACAATGGCGCAAGGGTGCAGTGACGAACCTCGCGGAACAATACTTGGTGCGGGGGGCACGTATCATGAGCATGGCGCACGGGCACGGGGACGAATGTCGTGGAAAAATACTTGGTGCCGGGGGCACGTATCATGAGAATGGTGCATGGGCGCAGGGACGAACATTGGGGAGCAATACTTGGTGCCGGGGGCACGAATCATGAGAATGGCGCACGGGTGCGGCGAAGAATGTCGCGGAAGCACAGTCGTGCATCGTGTGCCCTGGAGACGGAGCATGAGTTGAGTGTGCAGGTTATAACAAAATAATGCATGCAACATGTAGTAATCACAAAGTTGGGAGTGATGGTATGCGGTTGTTGGCGATGGGTCATTCAGTAGTAGTGCGCAACTTTGGGCGACGGGCATCGTGGAAGCGGTGCGCGGTCACGAGCGACGGACGATAGACATCGCGAGGTTGATGCCCGACGGACGTCGTGAAGTTCATGTACGAACGTTCGTAAACATCGCGGAGGTGCAAGGACTCGAGAAAACAAGTGCTCGCGAAAGGAGAGGCCATAGGCCAACAAATAGGGGGAGGTCGAGGCCGACCCCCTTGGGGAGGCTGAGGCAGACCCCCTTGGGGTGGCCGAGGCCGACCCTAGGGAGTGGCCAAGGCCAATGGCCAACTCCCATGAAGGGAGGCCAAGGCCACTCCCCTTTTTGGTGAACTTCGGACGCGCCGACTGTAGGTGTTTTAATGGGCAATGACAAATCCGAAAGTTGCATTATGATGAGCGTGTTGCCGTGAGTCATACCCATGTGACGAACAATGTGCCAAAGTCACATACGAAGCATACAAAGTGAAAAAAGGACTATGCGCAAAAGGGGGAACCACCGGGAGAAAGTGGCCGAGGCCTACCCCTCCTGGAGGCCGAGGCTGACCCCCTAGGCATGGGGAAGGCTAAGGCCGACCCCTTGGGGTTGGCCAAGGCCAAATGGCCAACTTCTATTTTTGGAGCCCAAGGCCACTTCCCCTTTTGGCAAACTTTGGGCGCGCGACGGTAGGTGTTTTGATGAGCGATGATAAATCCGGAAGTTGCATTACGATGAGTGTGTTGCCTTGAGTCATACCCACATGACGAACAAAGCACCGAAGTCACATAAAGAGCGTACGGAGCAAACAAAGTGTGAAAGGGACTTTATGCAAAAAGTGAAGAACCGGGGGGGGGGGGGAAGTCCAAGGCCAACCCCCCATGGGAGGCCAAGGCCGACCCCATGGCCTTGGGTGAGGTCGAGGCTGACCCCATGGCCTTGGCCAAGGCCTTTGCCCCTTGACCCTGTCATTTCGATTGCGCCATCGGTCGATGTTTTTGGCAAAAAGGTGCTCGGGTGGTCGTGGCGCGACGAACGTGGTACCGTGAGTCACGCTAACGTGAAATAATTGGTGACTAAGGCTTGCGACGCAAGAAACGCATGTGACATGAGCGTGTGCACATTGACCGGTTTGATGCTTTGAAAAGAGTTGACGTTGACTATGTGACACCCCCAACCCTAGTGACGTCACCAGAGCCGGGTTGTCAGTCATTACTGCATCAGAAACCCTGTCGATATAGAGCAATTCTAGAAACATCCTTGAATATACATAAGGTTTTACCAAAAAGCCATCCTTACAAAAATTTTCATCGTAAAGCTCAACATGAGCACAGTGGAAATATTTACACAAAATGTCTAGTTCCCAAAATGAGCATATCGCCGTCTTACTTTTGGATTTACTGATAGAGCGCTTTCTCCTTCCCTTTTCTTGAGATTTCCCCTATTCCGCCCTGACTGCCTGAAAACATTACAGGTAAGGAATGAGCGCAAATCGCCCAGTAAAGATAATACGAGGAACAACGCAGACAGCTAAGTGACAGCCTTGGGAGAAATGATGATCGGTCTCAACGATATCAAGAATACAGAATTTCAAAGAATGACATAACATCAGTTCAATGGATCAAGCAACATGTTTTCTTTTCTTTTAGTCAGACTGAGCGGCTTTAAGGCCCAACAGAACAACATTATCACCATATACTGACCAAACTGACTGACCAACTACAATGCACGTGAACACTAAGTCGCCAAATTAAACATCAATCAAATATAAGCCATTAAAATCACAGTGTCATGATAAAGTCAAATGCAATGCAGACACCGACCAGACTGACTGGACTCAATCGACACGACTGACTCGATCCGCGCACCCTACATCCTGTTTGCCTGTGATTATGTTTCACTGGCCCTCCTTTCACATAATGTCCCGTGCTCCGGGATGTTCATCTCAGTCTCAGACAAATAAAAGAGACAGCAAGCACAAGAAGGGAACTCACGAAGAGTTGTTCGTCCCCTAAACCACGCTATCATCAAAACACGAAATACAACAACTGAACGGACTAAGGGAACTGAGTTCACCCCATGTTCTCGATTCAATAAACCACTCAACAAGAAATCCCAGTCAAACATACGACCGAGGTTCAACAAGGTAAGCCAAAATCGTCACTAAACGCACACAAAGTAGACTAGAAAACAAGTTAGTCGAAAACCACAAAACATTTCAAGTAGGAGCGGTACAGGCACAACAATCACCGATACCTCATCTTCCATACTTCACCCTAACAACGATGGGTATGCCACGAGGAACAATTTCATAGCATGCAAGGAGCCGTACTATCCTTACCTGGCTAGCCTCTAGCCGACGAGCCCAACAACTTCACAGCGCCGCGAGCGGGGTCACCTAATCAAATAAGACCCTACTCGTTAGTCACTGATCGTCATAATACAAAACTATTTTATTTTATTTATCAGCTATTATCGTGCTCTACGGCGGTCGATTACTCCGACCCAATAGCCAGGTCTTTTGACCTAGCCGAGCACCGCACTAGTGCTAACACCCTTTAGTTAGGGATTTTAATCCCATTCTCCGCTTCTTGTTATTCTAAAATTCTTAATTAAGGCATTCACGAAGTTCGGAGTTCGCGCGGTAAAATTACCAAAATACCCCATGTCTAGTGAGAAATTACCAAAATGCCCCCACGAGGGTTCCCGGCACCAAATAAATCTCAAAATTAATTATAAACGTTATTTTTACCCTCCTGAATTCATTCCCAAGCTAGAAAGTATTTTAGAAAATTTCCGCCCGAAAATCCCGGACCGAGCGCTTAAAAGTCCGTTCGGTGAAAAAATAGTATACGACCTCAGAATGGCCCAAACTCTAGAGAAAAGAAACTTCCTAACATCATAAAGTCCCCATAAAAGTTTTGCGCCAAAACGCGCTTGTTTGATATTTTAATTTACACTGTAAAGTTTTACGGTTTCCCATAGCGGTTTACCCCTTTCCAATTCTCGAAAAAATCTGAAAATTTTCTCCAATGTAGATCTCCTAAAAATACCTGGGGTCTCTTTTTTGTAATTTGGCTAAATCTGGCTCTAGGTATTTTTAAACATTTATTGAAATAACTGCTTAATTTATTTTTCACTTTTAGTGACCATTACACCTACTATTCATGATCAACACACACTAGTTCACATTTTTCACACACACAGGCTTCTTCAACCTCACTCCCGAGCTTGCGCAGGCCTGAAAGTCTTCTCTTCATTCACGGCTACACCCCTTCTTCCCCATTTCTCTACCTAAAACCCACATCCAACATCACCAACACCTTACAATGCCTAATTTATAACCTAAATCACACACACAATCACCCACGAACACACACAGTTTTACCCACAACACACACACACACACACACACACACTTATGAACACAAACACACAATCCACTCGCGGTCCCTCTGCCCAGCTCCACCACAACCACTGGCCTCCCACAAACCCACATACACCTATCAATCTTCCATATTATCACCATTCACATACATTAATCTTCCATAAGCTTTTCAATAGTAGCTCTAAACTGAAAAATTCCCCACCTGAAGCACACCATGAGCAATATACTCACTGATACCACATTACTAGATTTAATATGGAATTACACCACTAAATGAGGGAGTCACCCTTAGAAATTTCACAACTGGATCTTTTCTGCCCGAGTTCTACTTTTTCTCTCTGTCTCTTTGTTTCTTCTTCTTCTTCTTTCTTTTTCCTCTTCCTTCTTCTTTCCCGAAGTATTTTCTTCTTCTTCTCTGTTCTTGGTCTGCTTCTCCCTTTCTTTCTTCTTTTTTCCTTTTCCTTCTTCTTTCCCCGAAGCTATCTTCTTCTTCTTCTTCTCTGTTCTTGGTCTGCTTCTCCCTTTCTTTCTTCTTTTTCCTTTTCCTTCTTCTTTCCCCGAAGCTATCTTCCTCTCTATTTTCTGTTTTCTTCTTCTTCTTTTTTTTCTGCTTTGTTCTTTGATTCACCCGAATGTCCTCATAAAAAAATGTTTACATTCTCTTAGTCACCACCCTAGCATGAGGTGGCAACTATTGGGAAGTTGTCCTTGAACACTTGGCATTTGGACAAACTTTCCAAAATTTATGAATTGATCCCCAATAGTTTTCACATTTATAAAATGACCCCTAAACTATTAAAATTTACGCTTAAGCCCCAAAACTACACCAACACCTCTTCCCATTTCCTGTTACTTAATTAACGCCAAAAGGACGTTAATTAATAAAATAATTCCCGTTAATAGTTAACTTAGTGTTAAATAATTGTTTTTGATACGTTCGGGGTATCACAGACTGTGTTGATGTGTTCGTGCAAAGAGGGACCCCTAGTGAGCCCTTGGGTACGATCAAGATAGGTTAGGAACATAAGCCCCCTGCATGTGGGGTGTGCGGAGGGGCAACCTGAGTGGGCACCACACGCATAAACACTTGGAAGAAGTTTTGATATTCTTTGGCTGGAGAGTAGTTGACGTCGTCTCTGAATGACGAAGGTGAAGAGTAGGTAGCTTGAGCTGTCTCGTGCACCACCTATTGAGACCTTGGAATGCTTGGGACGTTGACATAAAGGCACGACGATGAGGCACATGAGGGTGGTCATGGAGTCGGTGCATGAGCGACGGGGGTCGAGGAGATGACGTCCGGGTGACGGGGTGGGCGAGATGACGTCCGGGCGACGGGGTCACAGAGTGCCGTCCCGACGAGGGTGACACGGATCGCGAGCAATGCAAGGCTGTCAATGTTGTAAAAGAATTCTAAGTATGAAAAATTAGACGGGCACGACGGAGTGAGTAAGGTACCAAGGGCACTGTAAAATGACAGTGAGCCCAGGGGAGCGACTGTATCAGTGGCGTGGCGCACTGGCACGGCAGAGTGACGTCCAGGCGACCGGGGTGGCGGAGTGACATCTAGGCGATGGGGTTTGAGGAGACGACGCCCGAGTGATGGCGACGGGGTAACTGGTTCGAGCTACCTCACACACCACCTACCAAGTACATTGATGTCGGGGGACATCGTCATGAGGGTCGTAACAAGGGCGCGGGCGGGCGTCATGATGTTGTGGCAGTCCACGACGGGGTGCGGGCAGTGGAAGGCAGTTGATGTTGTAAATTTTTTTTTGAAGTGCATGTTTGTGAGGATGGTGGCGATGATGTTTGGTGATGGTAGTCGTTGTTATAGAATGGTGGGGGTGAGGTAGTTCGTCGGTCTTGACGGTCAGCTGTGATGTGAAGATCTTTGTGGCGTTGGCCTTGGTGTGAGGTCGTTGGGTGAATGTATGCATGCTGAAGTATGTATTGGTGGTCGACCTTGGTGGGCGGCCGAGAGGTTTGCCGTGGTGAGAAAGGTGAGAGAGAGGGGTGGTTGTGGTGTGTTTTTGGGCCGATGGGTGGCCTAAGTGAAAAAGGTGAGGGAGAGGGGTGATTGTAGGTGTGAAAGGTCAGCCTTGGGGTCAACGAAGAGGTCGAAGGTCAGCCTTGGTCAAGGTGGCGTGGCTGTGGTATAGGTGTTGGCCTTGTCCATGGAAGAAGGTGGAATGGTTGAAGTTTGAAAGGGGAGGGGGGAAGGGAGATGTGGAATTTTTTTTAAGTGTAGAACGAGGGTAAGAGGGTGGTGACCCGACCACGAGCAAGCAGGGTGAGAGGAAGGAGGGCGAAGGGGGAGAGAAAATTTTTTAAGTGTTGAGAAGTTTTTTTTTTGTTGGAAGGAGCATAAGATATAGGGGTGAAATTTTTTTTCTAAGTGTTGAGCTCGGACAAGGGTGCCGAGGGAGACCGCTGAGGGTGATCATCGATGACCAGTTGCGAAAAAAATGAAAATTTTTCTAAGTGTCAAAAAAGGATGAGGGGTAATGATGCGACCGTAGTAGCATGGCTCGAGCCACCTCGCGCACCACGTACCAAGTTGCTGCAATGTGAGCCGTAGAGGGTTTGGGAAGTGGTGAAGCCCCCAAGAGAGTGGGTGATGGTATCAAGAGTGGTGTCAGTAGACTTGTGCAAGAGCAATGTAGCTTGAAAATTTTCTAAGTCTGGAAAATGCGACTTCATGGATGGCTAGGTTGAGGCTGTGATTAGTAGTCCTGGTAGCCCTACGTTGCTGAGGCATGGTTACTTGGATGTGTCAGGCACAGGATGAACTGCACAGCGATGCTCACCTCCTCAGCAGAGTCGCCAAAATGATGCCAGAGAATGCTGGTTTGCAGTCGACGTGCAGGTGCCACAATGAATGCAGTACAAGTTAGATGCCAAGTGTGATGATGTGGGACACCAAGGGTGGAGCAAGGGTAGAGACCAAGGGCTTCCCTAACAGAGCCTGAGGTGGCAGTGCTATGAGGGCAATGGCGCAGGGTGAATACGCGACGACAGTCACAGTCCAATGCTTATGTCCAGAGTCAGGGTCCTGTATGTTTTTCTCTCTACGATTCTAGAGTGAGAAAGTAAAAGTGTTCTAAAACTGTCCAACTGTTCAAATGAATTCTCAAGACCTCTATCTATAGAGGTTAAAATGATGATGTCATCACACGACACGTAGCGCTCCCCGGGAGTGACACGTCACCGAGGGGTCCACAGCTGTCGGTGCTCCACGGACTGTCAAATCGCATATTCACCCAGCCTGCCCTGCACAGCGTCGCTCTGTCTATCTGGAAAGACTGGCTCCCACAACGTCGGTGTGTCCAGAGAACCCCTTTGATCTAGCCTCCAATCCAAGCCCTTGCAGAGTCCCACAGGCCTGGCAGTGGCAGGGAAGACCCAATGCCCAACTGCCAGGCAGACTAGGCGCGATGCCCTCCGAAGACCTGCTCCCGTCTCGAAGTGACCTGGAGGTCATAGTCCATAGGGGTGTCGACGCGAGCCCCAATGCCGGAGCACATAGGCCAGTCATGAAGACACCCTGACAGAGATAGTGTCCCGAAGGACTCACCTATCTCGCTGCTGTGAAATGTCCTCTTGCCAGAGCACTATGAACGGAGCCTCCCAAAATGAAGACAGTGATAGCTTTATCGTAACGAGCCTATCCCGCTGCGAGGGGTCCTCGTGCCAGAGCACTACGAGCGGAGCCCCCGGAATGAAGACGGCAATGGGTTTGAGGTTGTGAGCTCATCCTGTGGCGGCGATGAATATAAGTTTATGAGTCAATCCTGCTGTGAAGGGTCCTTGTGCCGGAGCCACCCGTGATTGTGATGGCGATGGCTTTAAGGTAGTGAGCCCATCCCGTGGCGGCCATGACTATAAGGTTGTGAGTCCATCCTGCTGCGAGGGGTTCTTGTGCCGAAGCCCCCCGTGATTGTGACGGAGATGGCTTTAAGGTTGTGAGCCCATCCCATGAGAGCGATGACTATAAGGTTGTGAGTTCATCCCGCTATGAGGGCTGGAACCCCCCATGATTGTGACGGTGATGGCTTTAAGGTTGTGAGCCCATCCTGTGGCGGCGATGAGTATAAAGTTGTCAGTTCATCCCGCTACGAGGGCCGGAGCCCCCCATGATTGTGACGGTGATGGCTTTAAGGTTGTGAGCCCATCTTGTGGCGGCAATGACTGTAAGGTTGTGAGTCCATCTCGCTGCGAGGGATCCTCGTACTTGAGCCCCCCGTGATTATGACCCGATGGCTTTAAGGTTATGAGCCCATCCTATGGCGGTGATGACTATAAGGTTGTGAGTTCATCCTGCTGCGAGGGCCAGAGCCCCCAATGATTGTGACGGCGATGGCTTTAAGGTTGTGAGCCCATCCCGTGGTGGTGATGACTATAAGGTTGTGAGTTCATCCCGCTGCGAGGGGTCCTCGTGCCAGAGCACTACGAACGGAGCCCCCTGGAAGCAGGTAACATGATTATGGCGCATGAGCGCAACGACTACCGTCACGAGACAATACCTGGTGCCGGGGCGTGTATCATGAGAGTGGCGCATGGGCGCGGTGACGAACGTCACATAGACAATACCTGGTGCCGTTGGCACAAGTCATGGAAGTGGCGTATGGACGCGGCAATGAACGTCGTGGAGATATACTTGGTGCCGGGGCACATGTTATGGAAATGGCGCATGAGGGCGACGACGAACGTTGCGGAGATATACTTGGTGCCGACGCACATGTTATGAAAGTGGCGCATGGGCACGGCGACGAATGTCAGGGAACAATACTTGTTGCCGGGGCACATGTTATGGAAGTGGTGCATGGGCACGATGACAAACGTCGCGGAGCAATACTTGGTGCTGGGGGCACGCATCATAAGAATGGCACAAGGGCGTAGCGACGAACGTCACAGAAGAATACTTGGTGCCGGGGCACGTATCATGACAATGGCGCACGGGCACGACGACGAACTTTGCGGAGCATTACTTGGTGTCGGGGGCAGTATCATAAGAATGGCGCACGGGCACGGCGACGGACGTCTCGGAGCAATACTTGGTGTCGGGGGCACGTATCATGAGAATGGCGCACGAGCTCGGCAACGAAAGTGGCGGAACAATACTTTGTGTCGGGGGCACGTATCATGAGAATGGGGTAAGGGCGCAGCGATGAACGTCGCGAAGACAGTGCACGGGTGCTCGTCGTGTGCCCTGGAGACGGGGCATGAGTTGAGTGTGCCTGTTATAACAAAATAATGCATGCAACATGTAGTAATGACAGAGTTGGGAGTGATGGTATGCGATTGTCGGCAACGGGTCATTCGGCGGTAGCGCGCGACTTTGGACGACGGGCATTGCCGAAGCGGTGCGCTGTCACGAGCCACAGACGATAGACGTCACTAGGTTGATGTACGACGGACATTGCGAGGTTGATGTATGAACGTTCGTAAACATCGCGGAGATGCAAGGACTCGAGAAAACAAGTGCGCTCGAAAGGAAAAGCCATAGGCCAACAATTGGGGGGAGGTCGAGGCCAACCCCCTTGGGGAGGCCGTGACCAACCCTAGGGGGTGGCCGAGGCAAATGGCCAACTCCCATGAAGGGAGGCCAAGGCCACTCCCCTTTTGGTGAACTTCGGGTGCTCCGACAGTAGGTGTTTTGATGGGCAATGACAAATCCAGAAGTTGCATTACGACGAGCGTGTTGCCGTGAGTTGTACCCATGTGACGAACAAGGTGCCAAAGTCACGTGACGAACAAGGTGCCAAAGTCACATACGAAGCGTACGATGTGAAAAATGTGAAAAAAGGACTATACGCGAAAGGGGGAACCACCGGGGGAAAGTGGCCGAGGCTAAGCCCTCCTGGAGGTTGAGACCGATCCCCTAGGCCTTGGGAAGGCTGAGGCCGACCCCCTGGGGTTGGCGAAGGCCAAATGGCCAACTTCTATTTTTGGAGCCTAAGGCCACTTCCCCTTTTGGCAAACTTCAGGCGCACCGATGGTAGGTGTTTTGATGAGCGATGACAAATTTGGAAGTTGCATGACGACGAGCGTGTTGCCGTGAGTCGTACCCACATGACAAACAAAGCGCCGAAGTCACTAAAAAGTGTACGGAGTGAACAAAGTGTGAAAGGGACTTTGCATGAAAAGTGAAGAACCGAGTTGAAGGCCAAGGCCAACCCCCCATGGGAGGCCGATGCCGACCCCATGGCCTTGGGTGAGGCCAAGGCCGACCCCATGGGGTTGGCCAAGGCCTTTTCCCCTTGACCCTGTCATTTTGGTTGCGCCATCAGTCGATGTTTTTGGTAAAAAGGTGCTTGGGTGGTCGCGGAGCGACGAACGTGGTACCGTGAGCCACGCTAACGTAATTTATTGGTGACTAAGGCGTGCGAAGCAAGAATGCATGTGACATGAGCGTGCACACTTTGACTGGTTCGATGCGCTGAAAAGAATTGACGTTGACCGCGTCGATGTGTTCGTATAAAGAGGGACCCTAGTGAGCCCTTGGGTATGATCAGGATAGGTTAGGAACAAATAATAACCCGAATCTTTAAAGCAAAAACCATAGCCGTTAATTCCACATCATGGGTAGGAAAATTAATCTTATATGGTTTAAGTTATTAAAAGAGGCATAAGTAATTATTTTACCCTGTTGCATATGCATGCAATCAAGTCCTTGTCGCGATGCATCACTATATATAACAAAACCACCAGATCCAGATGGCAGTGTATGAACTGGTGATGAAATCAAACGATCTTTAATTCCTGAAAACTTTCTCCTATCCATAAAAACTTGGCATGCTTTCTCATCAACATGGTCAAAGGAGTAGAAATCCAAGAAAAACCTTAAATAAACCCTCTGTAATAACCTTCGAGTCCCAAGAAGGTTCCAACCTCTGTCACTGAAGCTAGTTTTTCTCAATTCACAACTGCTTCAATCTTAGTAGGATCCACACATATCAATCTTTAGTCCTTACATGGCTCAATAGGATACTTGTTGTAATTAAATTTACACTTCTTAAACTTGGCATAGAGTTTTTGTTCCTCAAAATATGCAAATTTAAAGTCAAATGTCTTTCTTGCTCCTGCCTTCTTTCGGAATAAACCAAGATATTTTCTATGAAGACAATCACAAAGTGCTCCAAAAAAATTTTAACACTCTGTTCATAAGGTTTACAAATGCAACATGAGAACTAGTTAAACCAAAAGGCATTAGTAAAAACTCGTAATAGTCGTGCCTTGTCCTGAATGCAGTATTTGGTATATTATCCCTCTTCATCTTAAGGTGATGGTGCCCAGAACAAAAGTCTATTTATGAGAAGTACCTTATACGCTAAAGTTGATCAAACAAGTGATCATCGGTTCTAGGCTGGGGATAGTCATTCTGATCTGTTATGCAATTAAGCTTGCTATAGTCAATGCCTACATACATACATGCATGCTTCCATCTTTCTTCTTCACTGGTACAACTTGCACACCCTATGGAGACACACAAGGAAGAATCATGCCCTCGTCTAAGAGTTCTTGCAATCGTTCATTTACCTCCTTGTGTTTAGCATGAGCCATTCTCTAGCGTGCTTTCGAAATAGGCATTGTGACAAGAACCAAATCAACATTAAACTTAATCTCCCTACCGGGTGAAAGATTGGGCAAGTCTTACGGAAACACGTTTGAAAAGTCACACATAATAAAGACATTTTTTAGCTTAATCGCTATTTTAGTGTCATGAACGTTAGCCACACCACCCTTCCTAACAAGACGTTTGGCTTCTATTGTGGTATGATCGGAAGACAACAAATCCACATCCAAAATCACATTGAAGTCTTTTATATCCAATGGAATTAAGCCCACCGTAATCTTTATCATCAATACTGATGGGCCAATAATTATTTACTCTAGGCTGTTACAGAGTTTGCAGTAGGGGTATCAACATGTATTTCTAGTTTCAAGTCTCGAGGTCTTACAGTCAAATGCTTACAAAAGGATACTAAAAAAAAATAAAAAATGAATATAATAGCACAAGTATAATGCAAATGCCTTCTTTGAACAAATCTTAAAGTACCTGTCACCACATCATTTGACTGATGCCCCCTTGCTTCCTTGCCCCCCCACCCCACCCCGTCGATCCGAGCATTGGGTGGTTATGATTTGAGATGTGAGCTATTTTTTCATGGTAATTGATTATAATGGCAACATGCAATTGTGGGTTTGGAGGTTGATTACAAATGTGGTTATTGTTGTCTGAGAACAATTTTGGATACAGTGATTTTAGTTTGATAACAACTACAGTTTGGTAGTTGAGGTTACTGTTGGTGGTGGTACTGATGGGTTTGTGTCAATAGTTTGGAGTTGGTGGTGGGTTTGGTAGTTGATGGTGATACTGACGGGTTTGATAGTTGAGGTTGGTGAGGTTTGGCAGTTGGTGGTGGTATTAATGGGTTTTCATGTTGGCCATTTGGTATGGTGGTGGTTGAGCTTGAGTTGGGGGTGGTCGAGTGTAGTGCTGTTGATATGATGACGGTTGGTAGTGATGGTGCTTGAGTTAGGGATTGTTATGGGTGTGGCGGCGGTGGTGCTTGGATTGGTGACGAAAAAGTTGAGGAGGAGAGAGATGAGAAATGAAAATTACAAGATGAAATTGGACAGTTATAAGAGATTACAAAGGTACTTTTTACGCGGGTCTCTCTAAGTGGGTGGAAAATCAATCGGAGGCACAAATGACTGAAACATTAGCAGCTTTTACAGCCATGGAATTCTGGATAGAAGGCGGATTTAGAGAGATGTAGTAGTAGAAGGTGATTCGGCGTCCGTCGTCAATGCTATCAAAAGTACTGAGGAAGATATGTCAAGACTAGGGGTCCTGATTGAGGATGCAAAGAAGATGTTAACACACTTTCAATCTAGTGAAATTAGGTGGGCCAAAAGAACTTGCAATCATGTCGCACATAGACTAGCATAATATGCTCGCATTCATAGAGATTGTGTAATTTGGATGGAGGAAGTGCCTGGTTTTGATATGCCGGCAATTATCAAAGATGTACCTGACTTGGAATGAATAAAATAGCCTTTTCATTTCCAAAAAAAGAATTTACAAGATGGAGGGCATTTATGTCCTTTTTTTTCCCGTGGCCAATTCATCGACTAATTTTTCCAAATCGACCAATTGTACTCGGTTGCACCAAGCCGGTAGATAAAGGGGTCAATTCTCAAACTTAATATCTGATGGAATCGACCAGCAAATCTGAAACACACGATTTTGTCATTTCCTCTTTTTGTTTTGAAGGATTATTTGTATGAATTGTATGCTCAAATGCATTGACTACTGATATTTCACCACTAGGCATTCGTTGAAATTTCAAACGCAAGTTCACGTAATTAAGAACAATCGAGATAACAGTAATGAATTTATCCTAAACATATAACACTGTCGATAGTCACGAAAACAATGAGACCTTATCGTGTGGTTTAATGTTGCTAAAGTACATTAAACTACACGATAAGGTCATGAAACTATAGATGCCCCCGCCTCACATTGGCCAAAATTTCAACACTTTGTTGGGAAAGTTCACAATGTCTGTATTAAAATCTTCGAATCCCGTGCCACGCCAACAATCTTCATTGTTATCATGTGAAACTGTGACCGTGCACAGTTTGCTTGTCAATGGAAAAGATTTTGCAACGTATCTTCCCAACCAACAAGGGAGAAGGAGAAAGAGAAAGGAACATGTGAAGTGTGAAGGGATTTAAAAATTGAGTCTCTTGAAAAGAATCTTTCTTTGCTGCAACCACGTTGCTCCAGACCTTACATATTTTTTGGATTGCTATACAATCTTCACCATTAAGGGTGATGAGATGGTCATGAAAAATTGTCGGTGGTCATCAAATTTTCATGGTATTACACGTATAGGACACATTTTCACAAAATATCACATAATTATCAGAACCTTATACTAGCTTGAATTTTGAGTGTTAAGATAAGGAGACATATCAGGAAAGTGACATGAAAAATAGACACCTATACATGTTTTCACGTCATTTGAATTATTGCATGCTCCAAATACGTAAAATGAACTTTGTATGTGCAATATCTCAAGTTTGCTATACTTTGTCCTTTTTTTGTTTTAACAATTAGGCATGATCTTTAATCGAATTTGAAAAGTTGTTTATAGTTATCTCAAAAATAACAAATGTGCAATTTATAAAAATACAAAGGATAAAAGTTTATTTGAAATACTATAACAAGACAATATTAGTCATGGATTGGACCAGCCCATCATCAGATTAAGATGTCAGAACAAAAATACATAAATAAAACTGAAATGAAAAGAAGAAGAAGAAGTCAGAGGGGCAGAGGAAACATTGTAACACAAGTTGGACTTAAAAATGACAATTATACCCCAGGCTGGCTTCTTCCAAGAAAGTGATAGGCAATTGCAGTCTGCAAGGGCCAAAGCCGACCAATGCAGCAATAACTGTCTGCACCAGCTACCTTGGCTGTCATCCATTGCCGACCCCACTCCCCTTCCTCGAACCCCCTTACAATTTCACATCCCTCATCCTTATATATAATTAAACCCTCCTGTCCCATCCAACCCACCCATTCTACACTTTCTCTCTAAAATTCTGTTTTCAAATGGCGGGGGAAAAGGGAAAGAGTAGCGACGAATTTCAGGACATGTTGCCAGTAATGGCAGCTAAGTTGGGAGGAGAGGGTCTCATAAGGGAACTGTGTAATGGGTTCCGGCTGTTGATGGACAGAGACAAAGGGGTCATCACCTTCGAGAGCCTGAAGAAGAACTCTACTCTTCTTGGGCTGCAAGATTTGAGGGACGACGAGCTTGAGGGCATGATCAGGGAAGGTGACACGGGTGGCGATGGGGCACTTGATCAGATGGAGTTCTGCGTGCTCATGTTCAGATTGAGTCCTGATTTGATGCAGGAATCCGAGGCTTGGCTTGAACATGCTCTGCAACAGGAGCTCAGAAGATGACTATATTTATCTAACTCTGATTACTTTGAAAATAATTCTTGTAACTTTTGTTTACCATGTTGACATTTGGAAGAAAAAAAGGATAAAATATTTCAAGTTGGAATGAGAATGGGGCACTATATTTGGGGACATAAAATTACTTTTCAGAATGAGATCTTCACCTTCTTGTTTGAATATTTTGTTTATCGTGCAATTTTATTTTTCAGTTTTGGTGCCAAAAAAGAATCCCATCTAGAGTAAGCTGGCTTCATTTAAAAGGAAAGTAATATTTTACTTTCACTTTCACTTTTAATTAGAATTAGAATTAGAATTAGAATTTTATAAATATCATTAAAGATTTTAAAATGCTACTTAAAGAAATTTTAAGGATGAAAGTAAGAATGATGCTTAAGAAAGCTTTAGCGATATGATAAAAACAGTGTTTAAATGATTAATAATGAAATTCAAATAATAATTCTCTTGAGTAAATGTGCCAAAAAAAAAGAGAACAAGAAGTAGGATGGAGGCTTCTGACTGTAAAACCTCAATGTGCGACGTGTTCAAAGCTGACTATGGAACGAAGCGTAAAAAGGGATCCATCTGCGTTTCCAACAACGCCTCCCCTAGAAGTACACCACCATTTCCAGTAGAGCAATTAAAACTGATTTACCCCTAGAGAGAATGCAATCATTTAATCCACGTCTACCCGAGAACTTTTGATAGTTTAAGTTTGGCTTCAAGACCTAGAAGGTCGTGAAAATTGCATGCTTTATCGAAAGAAATCGTCTAAGAGGTTCCTAAGTCGGTTCCTAAGTCCCACCAAAAGTTCTATTTCAAAAAGTCAAGGGAAAGATAATTGAAGATTGAAAGAAGATTATTGAGTTCGTTGAGGACTAATTCTCCTGCACTCCATAACAACGTACGTTGAAGCAAAGGCAACCGTGGGAGTCTCCACATGGTATCTTGATTTTTTTTTTAATGTTATTTGAGTTGTACGAAGATATCTAAAAGTTTCATTTTATCGATAACTTTAACGACAATTAATTTTCAGTAACACGTTTTAATGTCACTAAATAAGCATCATTAAAAACATATAACGATCATGATCAAAATTCTCCCTAATCTTTCAAGCACCTTAATTGCCACTTCAAGAGGGATTGTTTTTTTTTTTTTTTGGGGGGGGGGGGGGGGGATGGGGGAGGGAATCGATTCTCGTGGATTGTTGGAATCCTTACAATATGCCAACAAATTATTTTGAAAGTGGTTGGAATTAATGGAGTGTATCGAATTCTAGTAAAGGTAAATGAGGAATATTCTATGAATTCGCAGCCTCCAATATGATTTGCTGGCAATTTCAAATATTCCAATAGTCCATCAAAGACACTACCCCTGTATATATCATTATGTTCTAGAATGTTGTAGATTGTAATTACCCTTTCTATGGGTACTTATGTAATTTCATGTAATTGCTAGACATATAAATACATGAGTCCTGCCCCAATTAGGGTTAAGGAACCCAAAACTCCTCAACCCCCAACACTTGTATCCCATGATCCGTGAGATATTGAGATCCTAGCAAGTTCGTTTTGTCATTTTTTACATGATGAATTTATTTTTTCCCAAAGGCCCTAGCCTAGCTGAGTTAGGAGTTCTTCTTTCGTTGTCTTCTTTCCAAAGTAAGTAAACTCACATCCAACTATCGAACTTTCTTTGACTAAAATCTATGGTACCAAATGATGGTAATTCGCAAGGCTATCTTTCCTTAACGTTGGTTTTGGACTTGATACGGGTGCATATGGATAGTTATGCTAGTATAACTTCATGTCTATATGCATTGATAATGGGAGTATGTTGGTGGATGACGTAAAGTAGATCAAGAATGGATGTGAAAATACTGGATGAAGGTGGTAAGTCCAAAATTGAGTCGACTAAACAAGTAAGTGATCCAATCAATGAGTTGTGTAGTTGAATTAAACAATAAACTCGTGCGTTCTTGACTAGGCAAAATGACATGTTTGTCATTTAAAATGTGTTACATCATCTGATAACTAACAAGCTTTTGGTGAATGGAAGGATCATTCTGACGATAATAGCTAAGAAAAATTTTACAATTTTGATAATGTAAAATTAATGTTTAGTATATATAATAAAGTGTCGTAGCGAAATTTGTGGTTTCTGCTTTTTTTTACAATTTACTTTGTTAAAGTTCATGATAGTTGTATTTTATTCTCCCGTGCATAGCACGGGATTTTAGCTAGTTACAATAAATCACTTTCGTAACTTAAAACATTATAGAAAGTCAAAATGTAAATTCTCTGAATTTTTGAATTAAAAATATTTTCTTTAAATACAATAAAATCCATAAATAGCCATAACTACTTCTAGCTGAAAATAAAGTCCCATAATTTTTTGTAACAGCTTTGCAATATGTATACAAATTTTTGAAAGCTAAATCAGAAATTGAAAGGTATTAAAACTATTTTTAACTTATTCGTTTTGCTAAAAATGATGCGATACAGAAATCATAGCAAATTAACTCCACAAATCATCAGATTCAAACTAAGACTCATTTGTACCATAAAATCAATACTCTAATTTTTTCCAAAACATTTTTAGGGTTGAAAGGTTCCAAACGAATTTTATAAATTTTAATTTTACAGAAAATATTATAAATACATATGATTTCAGAAAATTACAAAGTTTTTTTTTTTCCAAAAATTCTAAGTTAGTCTAAAGTACTGTACTTTAAAATTTTACACATTAAAGATCACTATACACTACCCCATGCATGCATCCAACTTAACGCTAATCCGATATCCACTAACTGTCTACCTAATTACATCCATTTCACTTTTTTCTTGTCCGTCAATCACCCTATATATGTATATAAATATACTCACTCTCTATAGACCCCATGACACCAACACTTATACACACTAATTGCACCCAAAACATTATCACACCCATCTTCCATGATTGTAAATACGCCATCTGAAATACCATTTCCATCTTCTTCTCTATATGTTTCTATCTTACTCTTCCTCTAATGTCACGTAACAATCTGCACACTAAGAACACACATAAACATGCTTGGCACTCCTTTCCTTTCCCCATCTCACTACACACTCAAAACCCACTTCCTCACGTCTCACATACACCTTCACTTGCAAACGCGCACGCACGCACACGCACGCACACGCGCACACTGTGAGCACACACAAAACACATACACACCCACACACTCATTCAAGCACTCACCACATTCCAGTGGGTCTCTCACTCTTCTTCTTCTTTTCATTACACACACACATGCACTAAAAATCTCTCTCTCTCTCTCTCTCTCTCTCTCTCTCTCACACACACTCACCAATCCAACCATAAACAAGCACCAATTCTCTTCACACCCACTGCCCTACGGCAGTGGGTTTCTCTTCCTCTTCCTCTCTTCTTTTCCAACACCCACATTGACACAATTTCACACACACACACTCACACAAACCACACAGCAGTCACACACCCACATCTCCCTCTTGCACAGCCCATGGTTTTGTCTCTCTAAACTTACGGCCCCCCTACGGCTGCAGCCGGTTCTGTTCCAAACCCCACAACCCCTCATTGTTATTCTTCCTCTCTAATCCTCAGTCCCCCAACCGCATATACACAGGTGCACAGTCACAGCCACCATGGCTGTGACTTGCCTAAACCACTCCTTCTTCCCATAAATCCACAGCAAAAAGTTTCTCTCTAGCTCTCTCTCCATACCCACAGTCCGTTGTGGCTGTTTTCTCTCTTTAAAACTACCCCCTTCACTGCTGTTCTTTGGTGACGCCGCACATCGGCTGACAACAGCCGTGGCTGTCACAGCTATTAGTCCTCTTCATTTTACCACGGTGGCCCCTCTCTTTTACTCCTTGTACACCCATGCGCAACATACTCACACACATAGGTATGGAGCTATTTTGGCAGCCCCCTTTCTTTGCTTACACACATATAAAAATACAACACATACACGAAGCATCTGAACTCATACCCAAACACTTACAGTAACTACCATGGTTGCTTTCTAACACTCGAATCCATGATCATCTCATGGTTGCTGTTATGCATCACACACTCACACGCAACACACCCAGCAACACGCGAACGCCCTCACACATGATGTACACACAACACAACACAACACATAAACACACACACTAACCCTCATGCACTCACTGCCTCAATGCCCATGGCTGCTCACTCACAATTTCAGCCCCTTACTCCCCCAAAGCTATGAGTTTATTTGAGAAAAAGAAAAGAGAAAGTCTTACCGGAATTTTGGACTCTTCGCCAGAGTTACAACCAGCCGTCGCTTCTCTCTCCCTCTTTCTGTGTAGCTTCCCATCTCTTGCATTTCTCTCTCTCCCTTCCCGTGAACTCACAATCTTCCTTTCTATCTGTAACTCTTTTTCTCTTTTTATCCGTCTTTGAGATGTCAAATGGGCCGGGCTTGGGCCGGCCCAGCCCAAGCCCATCGGGCCTCCAACAAATCGGGCGGGGGTCGGGCCAAGGGAACTGCCAACCGGGCCAGGCCGGGCCGGGCCTGGTTCTGAGGATATCTGGGCCCGATCCAAGCCCAAGCCCTAGGCCCAACATTTAGGGCCGGGCTTGGGCCGGCCCTGGCCCAATTTTTTTTTATTTAATTTTTTTTTAGCATTTTCTTGTTATTCAAGGTAAGGGTTTTTTTTTTTAATTATGGTAATTTGCTGTTAGGGACGCTTTATTAAAGAGTCCCTAACAGATTCCAAGTTCCAGCCCACTCAAATTGTAACATAAATTGACAAAATACAGCAAATGTGGAGTACACGATGCATTGGGGTCAGCAATTTCAATACATAAAGATGTTGAAAATTTACTCGATCCCATGACCACTATATTTATAAAGAAAAAAAAATCAAAGACTTTAAGATGTGTTATTATTCTTCGCATTACTTAAATCTTCAGTACTGTTTAAGGGGGAAAGGGGGAATAAATCCGTTAGGGAGAAAGGGGGAAAAAGTGGAATTTCAAAAGTAAAGAGGGGGGCCTGAACCAGGCCTGAACTGGGCCAGACCCGGGCCGGGCCAAAACCGGGCTGGGCCTGGCCCGAGCTTTTTCTGGAAAATGTAGGCCTGGCCCTGGCCTAGGCCTAGGCCCTAAAAGGCCGGGCCAACACTGTTCATCAAAGGGGCCAGCCCGGGCCAGAAAGGGGCAGGGTCGGGCCAGCCCGCGGGCCGCCCGGCCCATTTGACAACTCTATCAGTCTATAACCGTCCTTATTTCTCTCTCTTTTTCTCTAAATACATTTTCTTTTCCTGTAATCGGTGTATAAAGTTTTTATGTTGTAACCAAATGGACTCTTAAGGTAAGATTTAAAATTTACTTAATTTTCTCCTTTGTTCCCTCACTAATTTGCTTCTAAAAAATAAAAGGGCTGACTTAACTTTCTTTCTCTAATTTTCTACTTATCCCCAACAAAATTTAAATTTTCAATAAGCCGCTAAATTTTTAACGGAAACTTTTCTTATTGCGAAATGGTCCAAAATAAACATTCATGATAACTTATGCACTAGAAATTATTAACGGGTCATTACGCTAACTCGTTTCACAAACTGTAGCTAATAAATACACCGATACTAAATTTTTTTTAATTGTTGTTAAAGACATTGTCCGATAAAAATTTGGTTACGTTAATCGACGCTAAATATTGCATATGAAAGTCGTCGCTTTAAAAAATTGATAGTAAAAATATCGATGCTAAAAATATATTCGCCGCTAAAAGTTCCAAACCAAAAAATATATTGATGCCAACAAAAATTCTGTCGCTAAAAAAATACTCGCCGCTAGAATTTCTAATTTGATCCGAAAAAGTATCGGGGTGTTACAAAAATGTACAAAGATTTAAAATCACACTACAAGTGGAATGATGTGAAAGTTGATGCAGCTAAATTTGTTTCCAAGTGCTTAACATATCAACTGGTAAAGGCAGAACATCAGAAGCCGAGTGGTTATTTACAGCCTCTATCTATTCCTGAGTGGAAATGTGAGAATATAACCATGAATTTTGTGGCAGATTTGCCATAGATTTGGGACAAAAATGATGCCATTTGTGTAATAGTATCCGTTTTACTAAATTTGCATATTTTTTTGCTCTGAATATAAAATATTGCATGAAAAACTGGCTAGGTTGTATATCGATGAGATAGTTCGTTTGCATGGAGTTCCTGTTAGTCTTATTTTTTATATGGATCCACATTTTACTTCTCAATTTTGGCAAGCTTTTTAGAAAGTTATGGGTATACAGTTGGCCTTGAGTACAACCTTTCACCTTCAAACAGATGGTCAAAGTGAGCATACTATACAAACTTTGAAGGATATACTGCGAGCTTGTGTGATGGACTTGAAAGGTAGTTGGGATTCACATTCACCACTTGTTGAATTCTTTTATGATAACAGAATATTGATATGGCTCTTTATGAGGTGTTATGTGGAAGAAAATGGCGATCTCTAGTTTGTTGACAAGAATATGAAACCACTGACTAGATACAATTAACTCAACAGCGTATCCACATAGCACATAGTAGAAAAAAAAAACTACGCTGACACTCATCGACGTGGATTGGAATTTATGGTGGACGACTTCATTTTTATCAAAATTTCTTCAACAAAAGGAGTCATGATTTTGTTACGGGATTGATGATCTAACTTATCGAGTTGTTTTACTGTCTTCATTATTTGGGGTACATAATGTCTTTCATGTATCTATGCTGCGTAAATATCAGCCAGATCCATCACATGTATTGCATGATCAGCCGGTTCAAATACAAGCAAATATGACTTATGCTAAGCAGCCGGTAGAGATTTTGGATCGCGGGATTAGGTATTGAGGAATAAGATTATTCGATTAGTTAAGGTCAAATGACAATACTACGATATTGAGGAGGCTATCTGAGAGCATGAAGATGAGATTAGGTCTAAGTACCTTAAATATGAATTTAGGGACTAAACTCTTTTAAGGATCGAAGAGTGTAACATCCCGGAATTTTGAAGCTTTAACACTCAGACTTTTCCAAAACTATATCACCCCAAACTCTCGGAGCGTTAAAACAATAACTACATAAGAGCATAAAAACCTTGATTTCAAATAACTAATTATGAAAAACTATCTCAGAGCTTCTAATCGTTACAATTCTTCAAATCAATTTAAATCTAACCAACAAGCTATAGAATTTTACCCGCATAGGGGTTCTAATGAGCAGTACTAAAATTTAAATCCTTTTATCTTTCACTCGCTAGGCACTAATCCTTATTTGGCAACTTAATGCTGGCTGTCACCTGTGAAAAGGAAGTCAAAGGGGTGTGAGCTTTTGAGAGTCCAGTAAGGTCGATCAAAGATTTAAACAACAAAGTGATTCAGACGAGTTTTTCATATAAAATCAATGAAAATTTTTAAGAGTATTTACAAATAAAATGCAACATTTCAATATAGACGAACAATACAAATAATTTTAAATTCAAGTCAAATAATTTCTTTTCGAGGGATTTTGTTTTTGATGACTTCATAACAATTCGATATAAACACAGGGACTGCCAAAAACCACCGCCGGAGACTGTCGGCGGCTGGTGATTGTAGCCAGCGTCTACTGGCCACTGTCAGAGACCACCGTTGACAGCCACCGCCTGCAGCTACCAGCCACCGCCGGCCACCACCACCCCAAACCACAACAAAAAAAAACTGGGTTATTAAACACCCAATAAAAACTAAAAAAAAAACTAGGTTATCAAACACTCACTTGTTTTTGTAAAAAAAAAAATTAAACTACTCTCTAATACTTTATTTTTTTTTTGAAAATTAAAACAAATTTTTTTTTTGTCAAACGGAACCTTAGTTAAGATATGGACATGGTTATCTTTTATATTATATATATATATATATATATATATATATATATATATATATATATATATATATATATATATAAAGTATACACATCAAATTTTAGATTATTTCAAGTATTTTTACTATGGTTTAAAATTTATGGCTTGAAGTATGTTCTGTAAAACTGTTGTTGGACAGATTTTGAAGTCTATTTTTGGAAGGGCTTAACATGACTTTAAAATGATATTTTCGTGTCAAATAAAATACTGAGATATAGCTCTTTCAGTCCAATTTTCAGAAACATATAGTTTTATTGTAGAGACCTTTGAACTAATTGTTATGATTTTTTTAGTACAAACTACTCTTACTGTCAATTGAAATACTGGGCCAGTTATATTACCTAAGCTAGTAGCTCCTTGTGTTGTTGTGTTGGACTAATGGTGGATAACTAGGTAATATATGGGTCTTAAAGGGATACTTAAATATCTACATCATAATAAAAGTATACAACTATACATGGGTGTAGGGTACTTAAGGAAGAACGTCAAATTATTTCTTGCTTGGTTACCAAATTAGTTTGTGCATTTAAAGTTCAATCTACATGTTTGGCATTATCCATGGAATTATGTTTTGTTGATAATGTGAAAAGTATAACTTGAGAAGGATTAAATATCTTGTGATATACTTGGTGACAACTTTGTTAATATCTAACATGATAATGCATGTCATGTGAAGGAGGAGGAAAAATGAGTTGAGAGTGATATTTGCCGGGGTTGGGAATTCTCCGACCAGGGTTCTCGTTCTCATTCACATCTTGATAGTACGTACTAGCTATGCGTACTACTTCCTAAAAGGAGTTATTGACATGCCTATGTTGACGTTGGACTTCTTATATTGAACTCACTGTATCAGTTAGTTACGATACAAAAGTCTCTCCCACTCAGGGAAGGTTGGCTTGTGCATGAGGGGCATATTTGGATATTACTATTCCCGTACTTGTCTAATATTTGTCTTGAACTTGTTTATAATTTTTTCATTATATTTATTGAAATCAAGTTAATGTTTAGGTCTTACTTGCCATTTTCATATATGTTTTATAAGATTTCTAATCTTACTCAATATGCTATTCTCATTTTTTTTCGAAGTGAAGTTTAGAAAATATTTGTAAGTGATACTCGATTATGTTACATTATTCTTAAGTACATATGTATCCTCTATTCAAATGAAGTTGCATGTTTGTACTAAATCATTCATAATATAATCAATTCATGTTTTGACTTAGAATCACCGGATATCATATTGAGCCATCAGGCTAGAGATGTCAAATGGGCAGGGCGGCCTGCGGGCTAGCCCGACCCAGCCCATTTTTGGCCCGAGCTAGCCCAGCATGGCAGAAGAACAGTAGCGGCCAGTCATATTAGGGCCTTGGGCCCGTGCTTGGACCGGGCCAAGGAATTCCCCCATTTTATCCAGGCCCAACCCGGCCCTAAAAAGCCTGGTCAAGCCCAGAAAAACGGGTTGGCCCGAAACCAGCTCGATTTTTCGAGCCTGACGCGAGTTTGGCCCTGTTTTGGCCCGATTTTGGCCCTAATTCTGGCCCCTTTTTCTGGCAGGCCCCATGGAAATTAAAATTTAATTCCCTCCCCCTTTTTCCCCCCAACGGCTATATTCCTCATTATTTTTCTAAATTTCACATTTACCCCCCCTCAATAGTAATATAACGGCTAGTTTGGGGGTATTTTTGTCCAACTTAAATTTTCCAACTCTTTTAATGTTTTTTAGACTATTATCCTCCCTAACAACTATAAACAGCTAGTTTTAAGGGGTATTTTGGTCTTTTGTGAACTTTTAGAAATCAATAAATTCACACCCTTTTTTTCAAAATTTTCACACCAATCTTCTTACTCTCCAATTACTACTAAACATTCTACATTTCTACAAGCTTTGCTACTATTTTGCTCTCCAATTACTACTCTTGTTTACTAATTAGTGCTCTTACTAATTACTACTCTTGTTTACTAATTGCTACTCTTGTTAAATTCTAATCACTAGCTACTCATCTTATTCATTTGTTACTCTCTAACTATTTTGTTTACTAATTAGTAATTAGTGAATTCTTATTTCTTAATTATTATTACCAAATTCTTTTTAATTACTAACTCTCTCCAATTTTTGAATTACTAATTACTCTTATTCGTTTGTTACTCTTTAATTCTTCTTAATTGTTAATTCTAATTACTTATTACTGCTTTAGCTTTATTTTTCAATCTAGTAAAAACGTTTAGCGTCAAATATGACTGGAATACTGAAGAAATTGATGCGTGTATCATCATTAAGAAAAACACCACCACCATCACAAAGCACCATCACCACGGCCATCACAAACACCAATCCAAGCACGACAACAACCATTGTTCCTGGACGAATGAGTACAGGCTGTATGATAGATACCCAAGCCAATTGAGAGTTCAATCAAAATATTCCAAATATTGAATACATGCCTTCACAAGATAGCCCGCATTATAGTCAAGGACGCAGCTCGGTTGGCGAAGCTACTACTCCGTGGCATAATGTTAACCCGATGAGCAGTCATGATGAAGAAGGGCCGAGCAATCCTCCGGTATGCCAGAAGTCCAAAAGGCAAAAAAAAAAAACCGAGTAATGTTGGAATCATTTTGATGAAGTTATGGTGGACGGCATCCGAAAAGCTCGATGTAAGTACTGTGCTAAATTATTTTTGTCTGGTAGTGGTAATGGACATCTTAACAGGCATTACCCTCAGTGTGCACCTCGACAAGGCCACGTCGAACCTAGCCAAACGCAGTTATCTTTTGACGGTAAGTTATTTGTTTATAATCAGCGAGAGCAAAGAGACGGTCTCGCTGAATTTGTTATTCACGATGAACAAGCCTTTTCTTTTGCCGATAATGCTAAGCACTCTAGATATATGAACACATACGTTCAACCTTTGTACAAAAAGGTTCATAGAAACACAACTAGATCCGATGCACTCCGACAGTATAATGCTGCTAAAGCACGCCTGATCGATTATTTCGATAATTTTGACGGTAAAGTTAGTCTTACTTCTGATATTTGGCAATCTCCGTTTACTTTTGTTAGTTATGCTTGTGTGACAGCCCATTGGATTGATGTAGATTGGATTATGAACAAGAGAATCATCGCTTTCGAGCTCTTTCCTTTTCCGCATGATGGAATGAACATTGCTACTATTATATTAAAAGCATGTACCACGTTTAAATTAAAGGATAAGATTATGAGTATTAGTTTTGATAATGCTTCTAACAATACATCTGTTGTTGATGCTTTAGAAGAGAGCCTCAAACCTGTACTTTCTGGTAAATTATTTCATGTTCGTTGTGTTTGTCATATAATTAATTTAATTGTTCAAGATGGTTTAGCTGCTGCAGGAGATATTCTTATCAAAATGAGGGGTATGACAGCGTATGTTAATAGTTCGGGTCCGAGAACACAACAATTTAAAACGTTGTGTGTTCAATATAATATGCCTCGCAGGAGAGCAGTTACAGATGTGGTCCACAGGTGGAACTCTACATACCATATGCTTTTACATATTCTGGCATACAAAGAAGTCTATACGCATTTTCTACTAACCTCATTCCCAGCCGGCTTGCAAACTCACGAGGAATGACAGATGACACATACCTAGCTGAATTTTTGGAGGTATTTTACACGTCTACCAATCTATTGTCTGGTACGTACTATCACACCTCTCTTCTTGCTTTAATAAAAATTCTCAAAATGGCTACAATGTAACATCCCAAAATTTTTCAAGACGTTAACACTCAATTGATCGATAACACTAAGACAATAGTGTCCTCAATCTCAATAAATAATCCATTAACTGTCAGAGCAACTAAATAATCCATTAAATGTCAGAGCAACTAAACCATTAATTTTAAATCTTAGTAAACTATCGTGGGTGAAATATGAAATTAGGTTCTACAAATTTAAACAATAACATTCACCCACGCAGGGGCTCTAATGATTAATACTAAGATCAAATGTCTTCTTACGCTTGGCTCTAATCAATACAGGCAACTTCAACCTAATGCTGGCTGTCACCTGCGGAAAGGAAGTCAAAGAGGAGTGAGCTTTTGAGAGCCCAGTAAGGTCGATAAAAGATAAAAAAAAAATCATAAAACGATTCAGACGGGTTTTCATATAGAGTCAAACAAAACTTTTTAAAAGTATTTTCAATAAAAAGACAACATTTCGACAAAGATGAACAAAACGAACAATTTTTACATTCAAGTCCAATAACATCTTTTTGAGGGATTTTGCTTTCGATAAAATCACTACAATACGATATAAACATAGGGATGAGTATTCAACTCAATCCCTTAAATAATAGTCATTTGAAACACTTCAGGTATAATAAAGCATGAATAGATAATATTAAAAGCAATTCAAGTGCAATAAAACATAAATAGGGACCATTGAACATGACCAGTACAGAAGCAAAGCCACCCCGGCAGTACTTCATACACTTTATATATGCATATGTACACTGACTAGTCCATCTAGGTACTAGTTAAACCCATCCAACAGACCATCCTTATAACGCCAACAACACAGACCATCCTTACGGCTTCCAAGTTTACTAAACTCATGTCAACATTGAGAATAAATAGGTACAATTGAAAATATTTTACAATGGTAGAGTCAATAAACAGATAAGAATGAAGCAGAATTTTAAACGATCGCTATCAGGCTCAAATTAGGGTTACACAACAATTGAAAACATTTTCATACAATTATAGAAATCAACAATCAAGGTATTCTATAAAACTGTTATTTTAAACATTTGAAAATAGAATAACGAAATGGGGTTCAGATAGAATTCCTTACCTCGGTTCAAGCTAAGCGATGCTAATTGACCTCGATCCAAAAATATTTGAATAAACCTAGATTGGCAATCCACGGGTTAGAACATAATCTATAATATACTATAAATCTAGTATCAACTACCCAACGATGCTCGCTTCTAATTCCGGAATCGCGCAGCTCAAACGGTTCTCGCACAAGCTAACCTAACCAAAAATCATGTACACTCCTTAACGCGTAACGATATCTCAAAATTTTATAATAATTTACACTAAAACACTTTTTTTTAGCTTAAAACATTATTAAAAGTCAAAATATTTATTTTCTGAATTTTTGAATATTTTTGAATTAAAATAATTTCTTTAAATTCAACAAAAATCCAATAATAACCATAATTACTTCCAGCTGCAAAATAAGTCCCATAATTTTTATAAAAACTTTAAAATATATATAAAAATTATAGAAATTTAAATTCGAATTTAAAAGGCATAAGAACTATTTTTAAAATATTCATTTTACTAAGACTAATGCAATACGGAAATCATAGAAAATCAACTCCAAAAATCATGAAATTCAAACTGAGTCTTATTTATATCATAAAGATATTACTCTAATTTTTTCCTGAACATTTTCTGGGTTTTAAAGGCTCTAAACAAATTTTAAAAATTTTGAAATTACAGAAAATACTAAATATTCATACGATCTCAGAAGATTATAAAATTTTTCCAGGCATCCTAATATAGTGTATCGGGTTATACTGCAAAATTTTATGTGCTAACGATAAGCATGTGTTAACATATGCACATGCGAACTTAACGTCAAACCCGTTCTGCATTTTCCTTCTTCTCTATCACAGCCCACATAAAATCTCACAACCTACTCACATCACAGCTACTGCCTCGTGGCAGTAGCTTCTTCCTCTCTCATTTTGCTCTTACACCTACAGCGCACCCAACACATACAACACTTACATAAGTATGTGTATATATATATATCTATATATTACACACAACACACACTCTTTACGTATGTAGTACACGCAGCGCACACCCACACACACACACACACAAGACACACAGCTGAGCACACAACCACCTAACTCACGCACCCAACACAACACACACTAACGCACGCACACCCACACATACACCTGAGCACACAATGATGGACACACTCACAAGCACATAACATTCACACACATGCACCCATAAACACACACCTACACACTCGTTCATGCACTTTCCAAAACATTTATACAACTCACCTAACGGTTGCTGGGTTTTCTCTTCTCTTCTCCTATCCAAACCACCCACAATACCCTTTTTCCTTAGCAGCCATGGCTGTCTTTGCAGCCATTGTTTCTTTTCTTTACCCACAAACACTACACAAAGCACACCCTACACATGCACATAACTCACTCACTCAAGTTACATTCACACTCATACACACACATTCAAGCATACCTCACGGCTGAATTCAACCCTTCACCACCCCATAAACCTTTATACACACACATTGCCACAACCAAAAGTCTTTCAAACCCATTACAGGTCACGGTAGCCATGTCTCCTCTCCAACACCCTCACGACCCATTTTAATTTGCCACTTACAGTAGCTTATTTCACTTCCTATCTCATAAACTGTAATTTACAATTACCCATTTGCAACACTCATTTGCGATACCCATTTAAAATACACATTTACGATATCCATTTGAAATACTCATCTGCAATACCAATTTCTGCCACTCCCATCACCCACATGCACCACGGTAGGTCCTTGTATAACACTCAAACATAGGTAGTTTCTCTCTCTCACCTTCCATGGCTGTCCTATTTCCCTTACACCCCTGCTCACGGCCACAGTCACAGCCACCATGGCTGCGACCTTTTCTACCCAACTCGTACCCTTCATGGCAACTATCCTTCTTGGTGATGACTCCATGCTACAGTATTTAGCTGCCACCTAACCGCGTCACCACGCACACACACAAACACCCATATACACATCTACAAACACGCGATCTCTCCACGATAGAATTCCCTCACCCTTCTTAATCCCGTAATCAGTAATGAACAACAGAAAAGAAAACGAAGGAAAACGTATCGAAAAATTTGATAGCCAAAAAAACCCTTGTCCCGTCCTCTCTCTCTCTCTAACTCTCTCTCTATCTCTCTCTTTGTGTGGGTGTTGTGATTGACGGCTGTTGGCTGCGTACCCACAGTTTGCATATATATACTAAATAAAACCCTACTCTGATAGAAAAATAACCCTACTCTTCCTTTGTCGCTAAAACTTCTAACCTAATACTTATAAAAGAAATATGGTCTATAAAAAAATATTTACAATACATGATGTGTTAGGAAAAATTATAAATGGTTGCTATGCCATCTCGTTAGAGAAATCGTCATTAATAAAAATGCCGACACTAAAAGATGTTTAAATTTCTCGCTTAGTAAAAATATTGATGCTAAGTATTTCAAAAAAATATCGTTGCTAAAATTATTAACAAAATTTTCTCATAAAATTTGATGCTAAATCTTGTTTACAAAGTCATCGCTAAAATTTCACTAGCAAAAATCGATGCTAAATCCTGCGTATAAAAGTCGTCGCTTAATAACGAATTATCCAGCTAGGCAATACCAAGGTTCGGGGTGTTACATACAATGTTAACAAAATGGAGATATATAGGACTTTTTCAGGAAATAGTAAAAGTGATGGATAAAAAGTTTAATAAATATTGGAGTGAACTGCCTGTTGTTTTTGCTGTGGCTACTTGTTTAGATCCTAGGTTAAAGTACATGGCGTGAACGTCTCGATACAAGAGATATCGAGATTAATGTGCTATCCAGTAGCGAACACAACCAAACTTACAGCGAAAGTGAGCAAGACATTTGAGGAACTGTTCAAATTCTATCGTAATTCTGCTAACGTGTGCGGGCGAGCTTCATCATCGACTACTGAGAAGTATTATGCGCCATACCTTAAGGGCTTTGAACATCTAGTAGCAAGACAACTATCAAGTGAAGGTACTTCTAATTCGGCAGGTTCGTCTACTTTTTCTTCTTTTAATGAGATTGGTGTATATTTCAATACTGATCATTATTCTGATTTATCAATGCAAGAACAAGTTAATTTTAATTTGTTAAATTTTTGAAAACAAAATCAAAACATGTATAAAACTTTATCCTAATTGCACGGATGTACTGTCGGTGCAAGCCTCAACACTTGCTTCAGAGTCGGCATTTTTAGCAAGCGGGAGGGTTTTGGATGATAGGAGGAGTCGTCTTAATCCCGAGTCATTCGAGCTATGTGTATGTTGGAAGGATTATCTTGATGCGAAATACTGCGAGCAAGATAAACCGATTGATGATAGGAAGAGCAGTGACTCGGATGTTGAAGTACTTCTAGATGATTAGGTAATTTCTTTTTATTTTCCTTTTCTCAAGTTTTAAGAATAAAATATTTCACAAAATATAGTTTTTTTTTCACACACACACACACACACACACATATATATATATATATAAGTTTTTACAAGCAAGATAGATATTTTTTCATATATATAAAAAAATAGGTAACTTCGCCTGTTTGTTTACAAGCAGCCGGTTCCAAGCCCGGATAAAAGGAGGAGGACCTATGAACATATTTATCTTCAATTTAACTCTATCAATTTGAATATTTGAATGCTAGAAAGATTATTGTATACACACACATATTACTACATATATCTGTGCGTGTCTAGAGTATTTTTAGTTGCTTTACTTGCTTGCATACACATATATGTGGTAATATGTATACACACATTATTAAATTACAATTTGCTTACATAATAACAAGAAAATACCGCAATTAAAGTCTTTACTCTGAATAACAAGAAAAAAAACTTTTTGGGCCTGGGCCCGGCCCTAAATATTGGGCCTAGGGCCAAGGCTTGGACTAGGCCTTGTTATTCCTCCTCTCTAGCTCGGCCCGGCCTGTTTCCCTACCAGCGTGGCCCGGCCCTAGCCCTTTTTCTCTCTGGGCCTGCTGAGTCGGCCCAAGCCAGGCCCATTGACATCTCTACATCAGGCTGACCCATTCCCGATACTTTTTTCCCTAGGTTCAGAGTCGAAACATTTGCTAGGGGATGAAGATGATTAACTTGAGGAGAATTAAGAGTATTATGCTGGGTGAACCGAGTTTTAGTTGTTTTTCTTTTGTTTTGGAGTGTAGTACTTGTATAGAGAGAGGTAGTCTCTAATATAATGTCATGTTCATCTTTTCACTTATGAATGATTGTAACGTTTTTGCCATACTTCAGTTGTTTATTTAGATGTTTGCAGTAAAACTCTGTTTACCCTTGAGGTATATGTGTTCACCAACTTGTTTACCATTGCATCCCTCCATGGGGGAAGGGGTTAGGGGTGGAGAAAAATGACCTGATTCTCACGGTTGACGATGATACCTCTGTTGCAATAGTTTTGCTCCATTCCATCAAGAGTACTCTGCTTCCTTTTGAGGATAAAACTACTTGACACTGGGGCCTTGCTATCCTCTATGTCTTCTGTATCCTCTGAGAATTGCTCTCCTTTCGCCTCAAAGGTAAGAGGCAAAATAAGCGCCATATTACAATCGATACTAACCTCATACTCAACCAAAAAAAAAAGTTTCCTCTTCACGTTTACTTTCTCATCCTTCACAGCCATCAAACCTTTTTGTCTTTCATCCTACTTACTTGAAACTTCCATTTCTGGCTCCTTTTCAATTTCCTTGTTAACCGATGGCTCTTCAACCTACTTGAATTTTCTAACTGTGTTGGTATCCTTACTTTGAATCTCCACCATCGCTCGTGGCATCGCTTCTCCCTTAGACTTTTACTGTATACTCCCAACTGTATCCTTACAATCTGCCCCTCTTGTCCATGTCCATTTCTTACGCTCGATTTGAGCTTGTTGAATTTCCAACTCTTTCTGCATTATGGCAGTGAATTTTCTTTGTACTGTTCTTTTTAGTGTTTTGCTTAAATCTTCGGATGCTCCCGGAAACAAAATTTTCTCTTAACCGACTGTGTGCTATTGATTATTTATTGGCTCTTTTGGCTTAAGTATTTTTAGCTTCCCTCAATACTCATTCATCATTCTTGGCTAACCTCTTTGGCATGCCTTTATGAGGGTTTTGCCTTTGTAGTTCTTGGATACATATTTGGGATCAAATGGCCCAAATCTTGGTTTTTAGCATTCCCAAACCAAAATGTCCTGGCACAATGTCATTCTGATAAATCACCTGATTGCTTATACCTAGTTGTTTAAAACTTTGTAACATCCCAAAAATTTCTAGAGCATTAACACTTTGAATCTATCAAAACCTCAAATATCTAATCCATTTAATTCCACCAAAGAAACTCAATAACATCCATGTCAGAGCTCTACAAACAACTCAAATGTCTCAGTAAACTGTTCTCATCACAAAGCAATTTAATATTACTTAATCTATTAAGTTACACATTGGTTCCCTCGCAGGGGCTTAGATAAGCAACTAATGAAAACATTAATTGTTCTGTAATCAAGCTTATTTGTCCGAAACCTTACTGATGATTATTTCCTACAGAAGGGAACATAAACGGGAGTGAGTTTTCGAGAGCTCAGTAAGGTCACTCAAAATTCAATAGAGAATACAAACGATTGGAGAATTTATTTCAATAGTAATATGGGAAGAGATTACTCTCAATCTCTCAAATCAGAAATCAATATCAACAATTTCAATTACACTGAAATGATGCAGATGATATTGAACATGAGTACAATGCAAAGCCACACAGGCAGTGCAGGGTAACACTTAGCAAAGCCATACACGCAGTGCTCACTAATAATATGGTTACATATGCATATGAACATAAGCTAGACCCTTAGAGTACTAACATCTCCCGACAATAACAGACCAACCTTATATCACCCCCGATATAGACCATCCTTATAACTCCTCAATACACTAACTCATGTCAATATGCAGAGTGCAATAATTGATGATGCAATGATTAAATCGATGCATACTGAGAAATAAATATGCAGCATCAAAAAGGAATATTCAATAAACATATAAGGCTCAAAGCAGGGTATTAATAATGGCAATCGATGAAATTTCGTCACGATTATAATTGAGTCCAATTATAATTGTGATGAAATTCGAGAAGTTTTTTTTTTCTTCTTCTTCTTCTTCTATGTTGTAGCCGAATTTCCCCACATAAAGTAAGCATAATTTTCTCCTTGATTTCCCCTTCTTTCCAAAATAAATAGTTGACTTATTCTTTTCAAATAAATCAGATTTTATTTTATTTTATGTATTTTTTTATTTACCAACCCGCTTCACTAATTGTCGCTAAAAGTTAATAATAAAAATTTGGTCACACTAATTTTTACCAAATCGATATCACTTATACAACATTAGTTCACTTATAACGTATGATTTTCTAAAAATTTTGCTAAGAATCATAATATTTAATGTTCACCAGTTTGTCCCTAAAGGTCTCCAAAAATATCACTACGATACTCATCACTAAAGATCTCAATCAACAATGACTATTGGTAAAATTAAAACTGATTGTTCCTAAAAATTTAGTCACTAAAGATTACCGGCAAAATATAGTCTATGCAAATCGACCTACATATTGCGTATGAAAATCATCACAAAAGAACTCAAATAATTATTTATAAACTTGTCGTTAAAGAAATAAACTTGCTATAGTCTACCCTATAACAAACTTCATTTATTGCAACTTATAATCATTTAAAAAAATGTCGCTAAATGTCCTAAATGATACTGCTCACAAAAACCGTCGCAAAATATCCCATAATATCACTTACAAAAATTGCCGCTAAAGAAATGAAATAATCAGCTACAAAGTACCAACGTTCGGGGTATTACACTCTCACCTGGTTCACTCAAGAAATTTTGTTGTTCTTGACTCCTCTTTCAATAATCTTCTTACAGCATCTTCTTTCGGGCTGAATTCTCTGTCATCCGTTCTTTTCCCCACATTGTTTTTGACCACTCACTCGAAGCACCATAGCCTTGACACACTAGTCCCCAGTAGGTCTGATTTTAGATACAGATGTCCCTAGTTTCAACAACAAACTTCCTTTATTGGAACTAGACTCTTCATTAGCCCATATCACCTTCTCCTTCGCCTTTCTGCTACCGATGTTCCTCTCAAATGGCTTCCTTACTTTACAATTGTCTCCTTCTGAACCCTCGTCATCACTCGAATATTTGATAAGACGATAATTAACTGATACCATATTGACATTGAGCGCCATTTCTGGAAATAGGTCACTGTCGACTTCGATCATTTCCTTATCCTTGTCAACAAACTTCAAGGACCTGCCTCAATTTGATCGTGCACTACATCTCGAAAAATAACACAATTTTGGTATTGTGCCATTTACAAAATTTAGCTTTCTTGTCCTTAGGGGTCCTAAGGAGGCCTTGAAGCTGGATGAACTTAATCTTCAGGAGATAATAAAAGATCTTATTTGCCTGATTGATGTCAAACGCATATATTTGTAACACATGTGATGGATTCAAATTGTTAGGCTATCTTTAAAATAGGCTGATAGGACACTTAACTTTGATCAAAGGTTTGCAATTGTCTGGCTTCTTCCCGATCATTTCTGTAGCATCTACTTCCAAGTCGGTAGAATCCTAAAAATAGGTCCCCATCGATGAATTCTTCTAACCTGGTCCTCTCTCAACAATGTTTCATATCGATCCACCCTAAAAGATAACTTAAAAACGTTTCTGAACTCCATACCCTCAAACTTCTTTCTAATGTCAAGATCTAGACCATTAAGAGCTAGATTTGCCAATTTTGACTCTGGCATTTGGAAATGACATTTATTCTTTGAGGCTTTAAACCGTTCTAAGAATTGCTCTACACTTTCCCTTAAAAATTGTTTCAATCTAGCCAAATTCGCCAGAGAATTTTTTGGTTCTATCTTAAAAAAATTGTGCATGGAATAAATCTTCTATGTCTCTCCAAGAAAACACTGAGTTTGGTGGTAAATTTTCAAACCATAAAAAAGCCACCTTGGTTGATGAATGTTGGAACTATTTTAGTTTGATCCAGTCGTGTTAGCCAAGTTCTCAACACTGGAGAGTGAACCTCGTGACATGCTTGATGGTCGAATGGTTCCCTTCCACATGGAAAAGGCTATACTTTAAAATTTTCACCCCCTTAGGTATTTTCATCGAGTTGATTTTGTTAGGGTATAGTTTTCTATAAAGAGGCCTATCGATAAGCCTGTACCCTTGACCTGCACTCACTTAATGAAACTCATAATGAGGTTAGGCTCTAAACCTAGGACCCAACCGTTCTCTATCACCTTGGCCATTTGGTCGAGCGACACCAACCATATTCTCAAACATAGGATTTTCAAGTTGAGAAGTCCATTCTTAATTTCTCTTGTGAGGAGGGGCATAAGTACTCTCAACTCCCTGGCCATTATTGTATTGGCCAACCCCATTCCTAGCAACTCGAATATTGTGGGGCCAAGTTGTAAGGCCTTTAGATCCATTTATGGTAGTGCCCTTTTCACTTGGCCTCAGCTCTCCCTCATCGGCAGGCGCAAAATGTCTGCTTTTGGATTTCCCCAATAGATCTTTAATTATCTCCCCTTCATAGGCATTCCTTTCCTTTACCAGTTGTCTCATCTCGTCCACTATTTTAGAACTACGCTGATTTTGGTTATCAACCATTTTTTTTAAAACCAAAATTTGGCTTTGCATGACAGTTATAAATTGAGACATCATAACCATAAATGCTTGTATTGATGAACTAACCTGGTTCACCAACTGGCAGAACATTTGACTATCCTGATTAGTAGTTAACATCTTAACATTAGGACTTGCAACATCGTTCGAATTTTTCCTCTGGTACTTCCTGAGTTTTGAACATTAGTGTTCATGTTGCTATTCCCAGTCATGCCATTAGTTGCTTGAGTGTTTCTTATTTCACCCAAGTTACTACCATTGTTGGCAGTATGGGTCTCGGTGCCATTATTGATGCCATTCGTTCTTACAACATTGCTACGTGTACTTGGCATTGTTTCCCTTCTTAAGTATAAGGGTCCTACTAGGCATGTCAATGTTGGCGCTGTTGGGTAAACTCACAATCAATTTGTACACCCGTGGTACAGTCGATTAACGATGTGAGATCTTTTTTGCCTCTAGAACCTGAGGACTTCACTAAAAATGAAAACTTACTATAGACAAAATACAAAAAAAATCTATAAATGATGCACCCACCAAAACAAAGATTATTCTTAAAACACAACGAACATAAGTATGATAGCATATGGGATTCTCTATCGATACAAAGCAGATCGTGTGAAAACTTGACAAAGAGAAAAGAAAAAGATAAGTGCATTCCAGACTTGACTTTTCTAAGTTAGGTTTGGTTTGTGAATTTGATGTCCTCTCATTATGTTGCCCTTCTCTTTCTTTTATATCCACTCGTCTGCAACCGTTCCTCGACTACCAGTAACCATTTATACATATCCTTTGTCGAAAGCAGTTTATCGACCATTATTACATAATTATTGATTGCTTAGCTTATGTCGATAGCTGTCCTTTTTCATGCAGTCCATTTGCTAGTGCTTTCATCAATAGCTCTTCCCATGTTGACAACAATCAACCTTCGTGTATTTGTGAAAATCACTTATCAATTCCTGCTACCGATCGCCTTATCTTTTATTGACAACCGTCTAACTTCATGCATTCATGTTAATCATTACTGCCTATTTTCTCGTTCTTGTTGACAGTTGTTCTTCTTGCACAGTTTTATTCAAATCTTATTTCCCGCACAATTCACATCAAACTGCCTAACCCTGTCGTACCATCATTGATGACTATAGGTTTCTTCAATAAAAGTAACAGTTATGCTCACTTCCCTGATGAACACATATGTCCTCAAACACCTTTTCCTGTGCTGTTCTTAGCATTCGACGTGACTGTACTTCTATCGGTCATGGAAAAAGTATTTATGTAGCCAACAAGCCTGATTTGTTACTTTACAGCAATTGATCCAATCTCACAAGAACAACTCCATGGGATTCATCGTAACTCAAGAGAATTTAAGACCCAAAACTCCAATTCTCACCTCCATCATCATGAGGTTTGTCTGGTTCTTAGTATCTATCCCACTTTGTAACGAAATCTAGTAACAACAAAGCAATATGTTGAAGAACAAAAACAAGAAATTAAAAACAAACGGACAACACAAGATTTATGAGGTTTACCAATGTGGTTACGTCCTCAGATCTCGATTTCACTATTCAATAGTTTTTACAACCAGAAACCCTAGCCTCCTATCTACTGTCATTTTCTCTCTATATTTTTCCAAACCCAAAGAGGCAATATATAAGAAAACCCTAAAGCGAAAAACACATGCATCATTACAATTACAAAAGTACTCCCCAAAAAGTTTTCTCGGGGCTTGATGTACAATATTTTCATTGTAATAATGTCTCTGAATCAGGCTCTACCTATAACACCATTATATTGTGTCCTTTAACCATACTAATAATCATCTCAGGAACCAGGCTCTGGTAACAATTTTTTCTAGTAATTGTCAAGTTATTCATGGGGAACTTTTTAGAAGAAGAATTGAAAATTGAAGAAGAAAAGAAAAAAGAGAGTAATTATGAAAGAAAGAGTTGCATTCCACTTCCTTCTAATAATGATCTTCGGAGCCTTCTCGAGGCTCGACAATTTGTATTCAACTTGCAATGAAACTAAACAAGCGGGAAAAGTGATCAGAGTTTTGCCGCTCCAAACAAACAAAAACAGCATAGAGTAAAACGATTGTACTTTTGGTAAATTCACTCTTATGCTTAAAACAAGTGTCCTCTCCGACTGTTGTGACAGAAAGGCACAAGTATATATGGAAGCCCTGGAGACCTTTTAAGCTTCAAATTTTGTTAGAGATAACAAACTCACTTAAATTGCTATCGGATGAATCGGTGACTATTTTATTAGATAAGAAATGTCATGTTGATAATGGATGACAATGCTTCACATGCTCCACACGTTGGTCATCACAGATAAGCAGTAATATTTTGTGGTTGAGAGATTAATAGATAAATTAATTTTGATAATGTGTGTTGTAGACAGGGAACAACTGTCAAAGTAGTGATTTAAAAATTTTGTACTTATAAACCTAATAATAACAAAAAATTAATAGTGACAAGAAAATAATTTAAATAATATTTTCACCTTTTTATATGAATTTTTCAACCAATTTTTGTCGTTAAAAATGAACTTAAATAATAAGTGCTAGCTTTTAGCAACAAATAAAAATAATACATAAATAATTGAAATAGTATGTCCCAACCAATAACAGCAATAGTGATTATTATACTAATAATACAAACAGTAAAGATATATAACGTACAAATGATTGAAAATAAATTGGGAGAGTAAACTACATATAATATATATTCTTATAATGAGATAAAAAGAGGGAGATTATGTTAGTTAGAGAGAAAACCTAATAGAGAATATTGGGTTTCTCTAAACGTTAAGAGAATTAGTTTTGGTAAGTCATAGGAATTAATGAAATTGCGAGATATAAATAACTTTTTTAAGTGGGATATCTTGACATAGAAGAGAGAGAATTATAAATTCTATTTAGTTGGTTGAATTTCAAATGATAAAAAAGAATTCAAATCAAAGTGAATAAGAGAGAGTGAAAGAAAAAAAGGAATTCAAATTATTATTACAAAGATGAATAAATTTAAAATACTTAAAAAAATTAAAATAAAAAAGTCCACGTTACGAGAGACAGGAGAGTGTAAAAGTCAAAGACGGTGAAAACCTTTTGTGGCTGAAAAATGAAAGCTTTGCCCCTCATAATATCAAGGGTGGGACACACGTAGCTAAGAAATTAAGGCAGTTAATAGTCTTTTATATATAGGTTCCAATTATGATGTAATCGGATGAATGTGAATATAAAAAAAAAAACACAGGAGCTTACCCTGATTGTGTGACTAGCTGAAGTTAGTAGTAATAGAAAAAAAAAAATTGTGAGTGTTTTTCTATTTGAATTTTTGCAACAAAACTTTACTATTAATATACTGCTGTTTTGTGAAGTCATAACGTTTCCAAAAGTCACAATAAAGTGCATACTCAACTATAGTATGTATCCGTGTTTAGGTCCAATCGGTCACATAATTAGCCTTAAAATTGGGTTGGATATGCAATTGAACCCTAAGAATTATAATTCCATTGATGGGATCATCTATTTGGAACTGAAATCAAGATTTTGTCCCCAATTACTACAAGAAATTAGGTCTTTCACAACCGCGTTTAGCGACCGCAAGAAAACGTGGTCGCTAAACTTTACATTAGTGACTGCCGCTCCCAGCGGTCGCTAAATTTATCATTAAATGGCGGGGTCAAAGAAATTTTTTGGCAAGTATTTTTAGCGACTGTCTTTAGCGACTGCCAAGCGGTCGTTAAAATAGTCCCTGTTGCAGGCGCTAATTTTAGCGACCCCTGTAGTGGTTGCTAAAGGTAGCCTCTAAATTTAGCAACTGATTTTAGCGACTGCCCCCAGGGGTTGCTAAATGCTAGGTATAAAATGAAAAATTGTATGCCCTAATATGTCTCTTTGTCTCCCAAACTCACCGCCCACCACCGAAAGCCTGAACCCTCCTCCTCTACCATCCAAGAGACTGCCCCACGCCAGCGCCTCCTCCGCCATCCTCGCCGTCCCTTGAAGGACCCGTTGCCGTCACTCCCTGCCGCTGCCATCCCCACGCAGCAGCAAAGCCCACCTCTCCACCAGCAAGACCTCCTCTCCGTGCGCGAAGCCCCGCCGCCACTACTGCCATTGTTGCCGGTTGTGCCACGGTAAGTCTCAAATTCTTCCATTGTCTTTACAATGGAATAAAGACAATGTTGTCTTTACAATAAAATATTGGGAATAAAGAAAGACGAGCAGAATGATGTTATAAGCTACAAAATAGTGTTAAATCCTTGGATAGAAATTGGTTGTGAGTCAATGCTTTATCATTATATGTTATTGAAGTCTGGATTTCACTGGAAAGGGTAATTATTAGTTAATCTATGAAACCTGCATTGGCTGTGCCATAGCATTTAGAGTTGAGGATTGAGGATGGGTATGTGCTATAATTGCAAAAATGCGCAGATGGCTTACACTATGAAATCCACGCCTTATTAGTCAGCGTCTGTCTTTTTTTATCAATTGTTCTCCAACGCGAGTCTATCATTGACACGACATGTAAGATGAAGTACTTAGTCCATGATTTCACTTGGAAGCTAGAACATAAGGGAAAAATGTGCTCAATTGAGTACTTTAACTGGCTTTGTTGGTTTGTTTCGAAATCTTTTCTGTAGTCCCTGAAGGCTATAGGATGCATTTAAACCAGCTTTATGGTTTATGGTATTCTTTTGTTATGGCTCCCCTTTCTACGTTCATCTCTTCTCTTATCTTGGCTTTCTATGCTTGAAGGCTATAGGTTGGATTTAAACCAGCTTGGCCTCAATCGTTACTTTTTCGACCCATATTGATCAAGATCTTGTTATCCACACACTCGGTTTACCAATTTCTAGCAACGTCTGCACTATTTTGGCAGTCCTGATCTTGTCCTTTCTCTATCTTCTGTTCTTTTTGTTTCTTCTTCCTCTTTTTTTTTGTTTTGTGTTTTGTTTTTGGGTGAAGTGCCTTTCTATTGCTTTGCTTACATGGATAGCAAACATTCAAGCGAATGTGAAGGGTAATAGAATCGGGCTCGGCTTATGGGCAGTTAACAACATGGTTTATCAAGTTTTCAGTTGTTACTGGTTCATGTCTATGTTTAAAGTGGCTTCTGGTGTCGGTGCTTTCCAGCATGAAACACCCTGCTGAACCTTCAAAATCAATGAGTTTAGTGGATTGTGGTATTAGGCTTTACAATATCTGGATTGTGTTTAGTAGTCTTGTCGCGCTTCACTTGATTATTTTATCTATTTACCCCATGTAGATCAGTAGTTGATCAATGCTTTTATTAGCTATTTCGTAACTATTTTGTAGATTGGTAGTTGATCAATGCTTGTTATTAACTATTTTGTAGCTTATAAAAACACAGTTGTTCAATTGTTTTTAGTTATTTTGTTCCTTGACTGAAATTCTGTTGATATTCAGTATTTTTCCTAAAATAATGAGCCTTGTTGACTGAAATTCTGTGTATTTGAGAATTATGATTATTAATTGATAATTTTAAGTTGTTAATTGATTATATTAGATTTTTTAATTATGGATTGAGCATTTGATAATTGAGATTATTAATGGAGGATGTGACCCAATTGAATTGAAATATCGGATACGTGCATTTTGAACCTTTTTTTTTTCATTTGAGCATTGATTATTTGATTGTTAATTTTAAGTTTTTAATTATGCATTGAACATTTGAGAATTGAGATTGTTGATGGAGGATGAGACTCAATTGAATTGAAATATCAAATATGTGATTTAGTTGAATGGTGGGTTGAAATTAGGTTAATAAGGTTATCGAAAAGTGCACTTTATTTTTTTGTGTTATTCTAATTATAAAATAATTTATTGATTTCGATATATTTGTAGCACCACCTGGGGTGAAATTTTGGTTCCACAACTGAGTCCTAATCAACACTGACTAACTGTAATTAGCCTGATCAACACTAATTAATCCTAATTAACACTTAATTAAAGTCTAATTGACGATTATTAACTCTAATTAAACCAATAATTAACTATAAATTATTACAAATAGCTTAAATTAACTCTGATTAGCCTAATCAGCCTTAATTAGCACTAATCAATACTAATTAGGCTAATCAACCCTAATTAACACTAATTAGTCCTAATCAATACTGATTAGGCTAACTAGCCCTAATAAATAATTATTAGCCTTAATTAGCACTAATCAACACTAATTAGGCTAATCAAACCTAATTAATATTGATTAACACTAATTAACCCTAGTTAGCACTAATAAATACTGGTTAGCCCTAATAATCAACACTAATTAGCGGTAATCTCACTGATCAATAATGATTAGGCTAATCATCCCTGATTATTCCTAATTAATCCTTATTAACACTGATTAGCCCTAATTAACACTAATCAATACTAATTAGAGAAAGAGTTCAGGCCAACTCCCAGACAGACGGTAGCCAAACACTGGACGAGTTTTCGTTGTGGTCAGACGCTACGGGACGGTCATAGGAAGGACCGTATACTCAGCCACCCTCGTTAATCTGCACGATCGTTACTAGCCGGCAGACCTCAGTCATCAGGCAAGACCAGTTGTAGCGGTCCTTGGGCAGATACGAAGGATCCGACGGATGCGACGGAGGAAGCGCGCTTCAACACAATGTTTGATGTGCACCTTCAAATGATGATCCATGGCAGTTATCTTTTGCCCGGACCCAAACTTTATGTAATACAAAGTTTCTAAAGTACTTATGTATTTTGGTCATTTTATATGTGATCCTGATTTGATATATTATGTTGAATCATTTGTATGGCTTCGTGTAGGACGATACTGATCCTAGTGCCGGTGACCTCCAGGGCGATGAGGATGTTGTTCGATTGAACGTGCCTTTATCGAGGAATGAAGAAGATAATGACGGGGTTGGTCGTTATGTCGACTAGTGATCTAGATAAAAGTTAGGTTTATATATTGACTGTTTTTATTGATTTTAATTGATCATCGGTACTTAACTGTATGAATTTTATTGATTTTAATGCATATATTTTTCTATACTTTGATGAATGCGATAAGTTATTTGAATGAATGCGGGACAGGGGGTTGAAATAGTTTTAAAAATGCGTTGAAAGCTTTCAACACATTCATTCAAAACCGTTTCAACCGAGGTTAAATCGGTTTTTGGATCGATTTAACCTTGGATTGGTATTGGATTGGATGTGAATTGCTTTTGGATTGATATTGGTTTTGCGACAGGTTTTGGACAGAACGTGGACATGTTATTTGACCTGAATATTTATTTATTTTTGCAAAATCAGGTTTAGCAACTGAACATATCGATGGCTAAACGAAATAAAATGCGGTCGCTAGTCTAATATTTCAAAAAAAATATATTAAAAAGATTAGCGACCGCAAAAGGCGATCGCTAAACCAGTCGTAAAATATAATAATATTTAAATAAAAATGTTAAAAAATCAAATATTTAAATTCAAAAAAATTAGCAACCGCCAAGTACGATCACTAAATATAGTCAACGTGATCACTAAATTTAGCGACCGTTTTCTAAAAGCGGTCGCTAAAATTTAGTGACCTGACCTATAGCGACCGCTCATCGGCGAACGCTAAAAACCTTTAACGACCGCGTTTAGATCTTTAGCGACCGCTGGGGGCGGTTGCTAAAAGTCTGCTTTCTTGTAGTGAATCCCCAATTTTATTGTCTCAAGCTAGAAGCAAAACTTCTAAGAAGTAACCAATAGTTAGGCCAGAGACTCCCACCACCTTGCCACCCCCTAAGTACTGTCTGGCCGCGTTGCTGGACCACCACTAGCGGCCACCTGACCACCACCACTGCTAGAATAACCACTTGCAATTGTTATACCACTGACGCCGCCTGAATACTGTTGTTGCTGCCGGACTGCCAATAAAAGCCACCTTTGCTACTGGAGTTGCAAATTCAATTCAGAAAATAAGAAGTACAATGCCAATTTCTAATTCTAAATCTGCCATAAAATCAAAGCCAAGTATTTTTTTTACGCTTTTGAATCCATAAAGTTCGGGTAATTTACTGCCCGTTAATCATCTAACATATTGCACGCAGGTGCACTAACGGACCGAGAGTACTCGGGAATCTTGTTCTATTCCACGTACACCAGAAAGAATGGTCACAGTGTTGCGGTTGTCTTGGTTGGACTTGGTTCATAATTCATCTAAGCTAGACTAGCCTGCTTCGAGCTTGTGAAGTTCTTCAATCTTAGATGGCCCATTGATGAGATTGATCTAGATGGTCCATTGATCATATTGATTTAAAAGAACATAAAGGAACTTCAAAGCAGAGACAGGAATCCACCTGTAACTGGATCACAAAGAGAAAGATGAAGCTGAACAAGTCTTGGGGGCACCTTCCGGCTACATTTAGGGCTTCGGCTGTAAGGGCTGAGCCCGGACTTCAAAATCAGGCTGCCTGTACGGTCCTGTCCACAAGATGGATTTCGTAGGAACACTTGTTTCCTTGTTTCATGGATAGTTCTTTTATAGTTTTATTTGCTTCTTCACTAGAATGGTGCCCTTAGTAGATGTTCAACCCAATAATGTTCATATACAAATTCTGTTATCTAACCTACCTCGGGTTAGATGAGCCCAAAGATAGTACGAAATCAATATGAAACCTCTAACATGAGTTTTTTGAACCTAAACTGAACCAGAAACATACTTACATATAAGCTTTGATCAGTTTTGTCCAAGACCGTCGACAACAAGGACAAATTCTACGTTGTTGCATGGCAGTTCCATGAAGTACCGAAAGTTTTGCTTAGATCCAAGTCCTCCCGTTACAAGAACTTGATCCACGAAGTAGCAGTCACCTGAGCATTACATCCAGAATAAACTTTATGTTTTCTTTAGTGAATACGTCTTTGTTCTTAGACAGTAGGTGTAAAACTTATGATGTACTCGCACATCTTTGTTAAGTTTTGTGACAATATCTTGGTGAAACTATTCTTAATTGTCTTTCTCATGATAATTTCCGGCATTAGGCTTAGGCTTATATTTCAGTTTGCTTAACTGATAGTAGGTGTGATGCTGCCAACTACAATATGATAAGGCAAGAAGTTGTAAGCGGAAGCCTTGCCATCCATACGTTGCAAAATGGAAACACGCCATCTAACTTATTCCCCCCCCCCCCCCCCCCACCCACACGTGCAGCCAGTGCCCTGTAATTCTTCGTGTCCTTAAACTTATCCCGTCCCTCAATTTCATCTTTCGTGAGATCAGTGAAGCTTCTTGAGAAATATAAACAGTATAAGATTGGAAGGTCGAAATGTGATTGACAAATACTGCAGACAGAACTTTAGTTTAACAGTGTTGTTTCTCTTAGAAGCAGTTAAAGGAATCCTATCCCAAATCCTTCCCTAACACATTCAATTAATGGGATACACGCTAATCTGTGAGTTTGCTTTAATCATGCTCCAAATTCTTTGAAGATTTTCCTTTAAAACTTTCACGGCATTGGACTAAGGTCACTGTGTAGAAAAAGTGAGAGCCGGAGTGGATTTATGAAAGCTATGGTTACTGTAGAAGAAAGAAGGACCATCACACTCATGTCTGAATTCATCTTCATGTCTCCCGTGACTCATGAGACGTTGATAGGGAACCAAAACGTACTTCTTTCTTGACTTCCTGTGTCGATACTATCAGGGTGAAATTTCAGGGACCTATACGCAATAAACACGCACAGACATATACACACGCACACAGAATATTGGGGTTAGGCATAATACCGACCCGCATGTCCATACTCCATCCCATTATTAGAAGAAGCTAGCTTTTCTTGCATACGAAGTGTGGTCCACACAGTCTTACTGCTTTGGATGGAGGATAAGTCTCATCCTTAATCCCCATTCGAAGGATAAGTCTTACTGCTTTGGATGGAGGATAAGTCTCATCCCTAACCTTTAGGCTAATGTTTGATTCTCAACTCCAACATGAATGTGCTCCCCACCTTAATTTGCTGGACTTTTCTCTTACTTCTTCCATCTCTAGGAACAGTAAATAAAAGGGGAGATGGTTCCCTTAAGAGTTGTAAGCTGTCAAAGACACTGTCCCCTCGACAGGACTACAGTCATCTTCCAGGAGTGTGATACTTTATGCGTACCTTGTGGTCAAGTTGGTCTTGGCTACATTGGTCCCATGTGTATGCCAAACAGGTTGCATGAAGCGACGGCTAGAAAGGTCCCCTCTTATACTACAAGCTTAGACCTGTCTTGAACTATGTACGTGGTCCATAGAACAGAAGCTTTACTAAAATTTAAGTTAGATTAAGGCGCCACCAAATGAAAGAAAGGTCCCCTCATATACTACAAGCTTATACTACAAGCTTAGATCTGTCTTGAACTATGTACGTGGTCCATAGAACAGAAGCTTTACTAAAATTTAAGTTAGATTAAGGTGCCAGCAAATGAAGACTGTTGAAAAGGGAGAATCTTAGGTGATGATAAGCGATAATTATTGCACTCCTTCCATCAGTTAGATCCACCCTTCTCATGCTTTTTGCCCTTAATATCTGTGTTAGCCCCCACCCCGAACAATATTGCTGGACCCACAGTCGTTTTATAGGTTCTGAACTAAATGCATTTTATCACCAGTGATTCCATTACCCACCAGGATTCAAGTGCCGACGTATATATTTTCCAATAAGATGCAATCAAGTCCAAATACCTTGGTACGAAGTTTCATTTTCCAGAATAGTTCCAGCTACTTACTTCCTTTCTAAAGAGAAACCACCAGGCTTGTTGATAGAGTGTTGTTATAAGAGTATGCTCTTGGGTCCATTCTGAAGATACAAAGAATGAAGCAAGCTAGCTGATATACATAAAAACAAACCTATTGTAAAACGTTCTGTCGAGGAAGTGTGTGATTGTAGTCGTCTTGGTTCCTCTATGTTGATGTAGACAAGTAGTTGCACTTCAATTGCAATATTAAGCATAGAAAGCCTAGTGACCTACAAAACTTGATAGCAACATATGATCGGGCCGTACGCTTATCATATTTATTTTTTATTTTTTCACTGTTGATAAGGTAAACATACGGGCCCTAACCTTCCCCCGAATCCTTCACACTTACGGTAAAAATGAACGTCGGTGAGCTACGATGTAGTAGTAGTAGGAGTCAATTAGGGTTCAAGGTGAACCCTTGAAATTTAAACTAATACCATTGGAGGGAATCTTCATTGCTTTGTTATTTACTGGCATACAGACATATATAATCCTTATGTTGGTTGAAGGGGAAGCAAGAGTGGGTTTAATGCTGTAGCAGTTGAGAGAATGCTGTCTAGGAACAGGAGATGGATCTAGACTGGTATACTACACAATCACAAGCCAGGAAGGAATTTGGTATCAGAACCAAATAGAGAACCTCTATGTCTCAGTAGAGCGAGATAATTAAACTTGAGGCAATAAACTCATTTAACAAATGCATTATCCTGATGAGCGAAAGCTGCCGACATGAACTTCCCTCCACAAATAGTGGATGCCATTTGCCTTAAATGGGCGACAAGATGGAAACATCAAATCTCTTAAAAATTTGAACTTGCACCATCTTTTTCGTAGTCGTCTTTTAGTTGGTCCTATTACACTTTAGAAAATGACTGTGACTGCACTCTTTTATGTCATATATATACTAGCCGAGCCAGTCAAGTTCGAGTCTGTTTTTAAAGTAAAATATATTATAAGGTTTTAAAATTTATATTGATGTGTACCATATAAAAAAAAATTAACAGTATAAAAATATATTATTTAACTACAAAAATTAATCTTAGTACCTAAATTAATCACAACTAACTTAAATAAAATATGAAAAGATGAATTCACTTGCGTTGCTCATAACTTTCGATTATTAAAAAGCATTGTTTTTTTTTATTAGACTGCATGCGATAATTATGAGATATTTTCATTTACATGTAATTTTATTATACTGTAAGTTGAAGGACAAATAATAGATAGCGACACAATGGAACCGCTGGTTATTTGTCTTCTTTGAGCTTTTGTTTGAAGTTGTCAAATAGTATTTCAAATGAATATTAGCTTAGCGCTTAGAAAAGTAGAAAAATCATGCTGGTGTCATATAAAGTTAAATAGCGAATACGATTGTAGTTTTAATTAAAATATGATGTGCTATTAAGTATCTCTTTTGAATTGTAAATGCTACAATGATTTATTTCTTTAACTTCAGATGGTCTTTAAGGTATTACATATATATGTTCCTAGAGTTATTATAACAATTAAGTAAAAATTTAAAATAAATAAATTTAACTGAACGATCACATAATATCCAACACTATATGTATATGTTTTTCTTTAATTCTTGTAAGATGCTAGTAATAAGAATATTTAATTGATGAACATGCCACGTCCTTATTTTAGAGTATTGAAATTATTTTTACATTTTTTGTGACTATTATTTGTCACCAAATTATAGTTTCTATATCTATTTAATGCATCTAATTATTTTTTTTTTCTCATAAATGACACTTATTTTAGCACACCATAATCTAACAATGATATAACAAATTATGTCAGGTTATACCTATAATTATAATCAGCTTGTAAAGGATAACAAATATCATTATATTAGACTAATATTATAGAGCGAGCATTAATCAATTATTTGTTATTGAACTCCCATAATAGTCACCGGTCATACTTGTAATCAATTCCATCATAATCAGAATTAAATTTTAATACTTATAAGTTGTCTAAAATTTACTATTTATTATTTCTAATGAAAATTTAATAAGTATTACTGAAAAAAAATTTATTGATCATAAGGGCTCTATATATAAACAAATTGGTAAGTCATTAGTTTTGTAGAATTAGATGCATATATTTTTGCATCATAAAAATTTTAAATGTTCCTAAAATAAAGTAAATAAGAATTATTTGATTTTTTTAATGTATGTGATTTATTTTCAAAATTTCATAAATGTGATATAGCCACTTGTTGATCACGCGGTCATATAATTTTTTCTACTAAATCTCATATGTCATTTTTGTTTTCTAGATACATAATTTTTTTTTTTTTGTATGAGAGAGTTAGTTTTAAGGACATGATTGTCAAAATTAAATCCTAATAAGTTAATACATTTAGAGTTTTAGAATTAATTTTTACATTATATAAGCTTTCCTAACATAGCCTTCATATAGTTTTTGCAAAAATAAAGAAAATTAAAAATAATAAAATTTGCATGCATTTTTGTAAAGTTATTTGTTGATAGTGTGCTCTCACCCATAAAATAGAGTCAATTTTTTATTTTATGAAAACATTCTAAAAGCTATACATTATATTGGTAAATCTTTACATCCATTATGTTAAGCATATACGAAAATAAAATAAATATGAATCAAGTGTTAAATTATTTTTCTTATCTCAATCTCAATTATAACATCATTTTTTTATCTCTCTTGATTTTATTTATATTATTTAGATATATGAATTTTATATTCATATTAAAGAGTGATTTTAAGAATACATGCAGTTGTTAAAGTTAATTCATACTATATTAGTTCATTAATTAGTTAGAGTTTCATGAAGCTCAAAATTAATTTTTTTATTATATAAAACTTATTGATATAAAAATTAATTTATCAAGAAATAAGGACCCTATTCAAAATAATATTTGAGACCTTTAGAGACACTTATAATGTTTATAATTTTATTTCATTTTGAAAACATAATTTGATGACATATCGTATTTTTGCATCTTACAATTGTTAAATGTTTTCAACTATAGTAATTAAGAATAATTTGATTTGATTGCATCTTTTTTCTTCTATTTTATATGTGATTTCCTTTGAAAATCTTGTGTATACTTATACAGCTACTTTATTGATCATGCAATCTTATCAAATAAAAAAATTATCTTATAATTTGGTTAATGATTTTATATATTGCATAGATAATTTTTTTTTGTAATGATTATGTTATGTGTAAATACATATACATTGAGTAAAATATAATAAATTTAAATTAACTGTAACATAAAATTTTGTTCTAAATATCCTATGTTGTTTTTATTTCTTAGATACATGATTTCTTATCTTCGTATGAGAGAGTTAGTTTTAAAAACATAATAGTCAAAATTAAATTTTAAAAAATTTACATATTTGAGCTTTAGAAGCAAAATTAAATAAACTTAATAATAAGGATCACATCCAAAATAATATTTACATACCTTTAGATACATTTACATGTTTAGTATATAATTTTAAATCATTTTCAACTACAAATTTATGAATAAGCTTAGCCATTATTGGAATTTAATTAATAATAAGTGTACGATCATTTGCTGGTTGTGTGGTCTCCAAAAAAAATTACGTCAAATTTTTACTGTGCCAAAAGATTCTAAATGATATATATTATATTGATAAATTTTTACATCGAACACGGTAAGCATATACTTCGGTCAGCATATATTAAAATATGAATCAATTGTTAAACTATTTGTATTGTTTCAATCTCAATTGTAACATCGTATTCTTATCTCTTCTAAGTTTAATATGTTATTTTTATTTAGTAGATATATGAATTTTGATGTTCATGTTAGAGTGCAATTTCAAGGATATAATGGTTAGAATTAAATCATAATAAGTTAGTTCATTAATTAGTTAAAATTTTAGAATGCTTAGAATTAGTTTTTCAAATAAATAAAACTTATTGATATAAAAGTTAACTTATCAAGAAATAAGGACTCTATTCAAGATAATATCTGAGGCCTTAAGAGACACTTATAATGTTATAATTTTATTTTACATTGAAAATATAATCTGATGACATTTCATATTTTTGCATCTTAAAGGTTTGAAATGTTGTCAAATATTGTAATTAAGAATAATTTGATTTAATTTCAAACTCTTCTTTTTCTTATACGTATGTGATTTATTTTTAAAATCTCCTTTATGCTTGCATAGCCACTTTTTTGATCTTGCTGTCTTATCAAAGCAAAAAAAATTATCCTATAATTTGATTATTAATTTTATATGTTATATAAATGACTATGTTATGTGTCAATATATATACATTTAATCAATCATAATAAATTTAAATTAACTATAACATAATTTTTTATTTTGAATCTCATATGTTATTTTTATTTTTTAAATACATGTTTGTTTATCTTCATATTAACAAGTTTGTTTTAAGAAAATGATAATCGAATTCAAATTCTAAAAAATTAGTAAGTTTATAGTTGTAGAAGCAAAATTAAATAAACTTAAAAAATAGGGATCACATCCAAAATATTATTTTCATAACTTTATATGCACTAAAATATTTGGTATATAAATTTAGATCATCTTCAACTATCGTATTTACAAATACGTTTTACAATTATTGTGATTTTAATTAATAATTATTATACAATCATTTGTAGGTCTTATAATGTCAAATTTTTTTACTGTACCAAAAGGATTCTAAGGATGAATCAATTAATGCAGCATTTTTATTGTGTCAATCTCAATATTGTAACATCATTTGTTTCTTTCTAACTTTAATATTTTATTTTCTTGTTTTAGATATATGAATTTGTATAATAATATCAGAAAGTAGTTTTAAGGATACAATAGTTAAAATAAGTCATAATAAGTTAGTTTATTAATTAGTTAGATGTTCATAATATTTAGAATTATTTTTTCAACTATATAAGACTTACTAATATAAAAATTAGCTTATTAATAAATAAGGACCCCATCCAAGATAATATTATTTTTGTTTAAAAATATATTAATTTTTATATTCATATTAGAGAGTAGTTTTGAGGATACAATACTCAAAATTAATTCTTAATAAGTTAATTCATTAATTAGTTAGATTTTTAGAACGTTTAGAATTACTTTTTCTTTCAATCATTTAAGGCTTACTAATATTAGAAATTAACTTATGAAGAAATAAAGACCTTATCCAAGATAGTATTTCATACCTTTAGTGACACTTATAAAATAAGTTAGAGTTTCAGAATGTTTAGAATTGATTTTTCAACTATATAATGCTTATTGAAGTGAAAATTAAGTTATCAAGAAATAAAGGACCCCATTCAAGAGAATAATATTATTTTTATTTTTTAGATATATGAATTTTTATATTCATGTCGGAGAGTGATTTTGAGGATTCAATATATAAAATTAAATCATAATAAGCAAGTCCATTAATTAGGTAGAGTTTCTAAACGTTTAGAATTATTTTCAATTATATAAGACTTATGAATATATAAATTAACTTATCAAGAAATAAGGACCCTATTCTTGATAGTATTTCAGACTTTTAGCAACTCTTATAATGATTATAATTCTATTTCACATTGAATATATAAAGTGATGATGTGTCAAAAAGAAGTTAAATGTGTCAAATAAAGAAGTTATTTCTGCGACGATGTGTCACGTAAAGAAGATCTTGCTTCGCTTTTTTAAAGGATCACATTCAAGATAATAATATTATTTTCATTTTTTAGATATATAAATTTTTATAGTCATGTTAGAAAGTGGTTTTGAGGATTCAATACACAAAATTAAATCCTAATAAGTTAGTCCATTAATTAGTTAAAGTTTCAAAATATTTAGAATTATTTTTTTCAACTATATAAGGTTTACTAATATAAAAATTAACTTATCAAGAATTAAGGACTCTATCCATGATAGTGTTTCAGACTTTTAACAACTCTTATAACGGTTATAGTTCTATTTCACATTGAAAATATAAAGTGATGATGTGTCAAGTAAAAAAATTATTTCTACGATGACGTGTCGCGTAAAGAAGGTCTCGCTTTACTTATTATATATTATATAGATTCTTGACAAAAGTTGAAGTAGGCTGTGGTTAATGTATTCTCAAGATAAATTTCCATGCCTAGAAAACGGTACTGCATTCACAAGTACTATCATGTCGAAAATTTCCATGCCCGGATAAGGAATTTTTGCCTTATCTGGAAACACTTTCTCTCTTTAAGATATTTTTCTGCCTTCTCTTTAAAAGTTTCCACAGAACAGCCACTGTGGCCGCCCCACCTTGTGACGGCGCTGGTTGGGCAGCGGCCGGAATCTGGCCTAGGACTATATATTCAAACTGGCTTGTTTTTTGTGTGTATATGGTCTGAGGAACAGGCAACCTTAGATGTCGGCGGCAAATTGGGGATGGACGATGGCGGATGACGACGATGCGGTGGCTGACGCCATCATCCCCAGCTACGATCGGGGATGGCCATGCATGTACATGCTTTGATTCGCCGAATATCTTCAGATTTATGAAGATCTTTGGTACATTTATGATCTTTTAGATCTGGTAGGTCTAAATCGTAGTGATGGTCGTGGGTTGATTGATTTTTATTGTTGATTGAAGAGACTTTCATTTGTTAGGGTTAGATCTGAAGGTGGTCGGAATTCAACCGGCAGTGGTTAGAATTCAATCGGCATTGGCCGGAATCCCACCAGAGGCGGTTGAGATTTTTTTGGCAGTAGTTAGGGCTTGATAGTTGGCTACGGGGTTGTCCATTATGGTTATAGGGTAGGGCACTGTGTCTAGGGTTTTGTTATGGTACGCCGTGATGTCCTTGGGGGTGGGTGGGGTGGGGGGATAAGACCTTGGGGGTCTTGGGGGTTTTAGGTGTGTTTGTGTGTGTGTGTGGGGGGGGGGGGGGCTAGGGGGAAGGGGTTTTAGGGTTATCTGCTCTAGGGGTCTTTGCGTGTGGGGATTTGTGGGGGTAGGGGTGGGGGGTGGAGATAGTCTAATACAGTCTGGCTTAGCCCTGTTTTGTGATAGTTGGTTTGCTGCCCGAGTTTATGGTGGCCGTGTTTTGGGGTGGAAATGCCGATAGAATATTGTAAACCATGCAAGGTTAACAACCTCTTGTCTTTGCATTGTAATCCCTTTGATTGTCGAGTACATCTTCGATTTTTGTCAGGTTTTCGTTGACTTCCTCAGTGTAATATTTGTGTTATTTAGATTTACAATGTTTCATCTTTATTTTAATAGGAGTTTTATATAACTTTTAGGCCTCTGATTGTTACTTAAAGTTAGTCTAAAGTGTAAGATTTGCTCCACTTTAGTTTAATTGTAATTTTTATCGGGTCTATAGATTCGTTGTTAGTTTTTGACATTTGTGATCTCGTATACACGGAATCACGGGAATGTCATGACCTTTATTCGCCGTTGGACAACTTTGTAATCCATTTAATTATCAATGCTATCCTCTTGTTCACCATATATATATATATATATATATATATATATATATATATATATATATATATATATATATATAGGATCGTGATCCATTGCTAGCGCTAGCACTGTTGCTAGCGCTGTTACATAATGTAGAGGACGAAAATGCTAGCGCTGCTAGCGCTAGCAATGGATCACGGTCCATATATATATATATATATATATATATATATATATATATTGGTATAGGAGCTCTGGTTTAGGAATGTATTGAGTTTGATTCTTCCTGCTTGCATATGCTCTCGCTTTATTATAATATAATTAGCACTCTGTTTGTTTGTGCCTTTGGTGGTGATGCAACTTAATTTCTCTCTCCACATGCAATTGCAGGCTTGGACTTGAGGTAGAGTGTTAAGTATGATAATATTATTGAGCTCATTTTTTAAAAACTTAAACTTTTCGAACATGTAATTACCTACCTTTCCAAGTAAGAAGTAAATAGAGCTTTACATGTACCATCTCTTTAAAAAGAATGTGTTTAGGTTCATATTTTAAATTATTGCACTTTGGTACTGTGTAACCCCACAGTCTTTTTTCTTGTTCTCGCGCACGGCAGGTCTGGTCGCTGGGTCGAGGGGAGCAGGGCAAGGTACTTACCCTCTCCTCCTCCCTAACACAGATAATTACTCTTTTTTAGCATACTATATTTAAGTTTGTGGCCAAACCCGGGAAAAAAAATATTTTGCTACACTTAACTTTGTATAAAATAGCCATTAATTTGTAGTCCGTTAAACAGTATTAACATGTGCAAGTCTTCAATAAATAACAAGCGAAAGTATTGGAGAAAACGATGGTAAAGAAGAATTGTTTTAAAGTTGACTATACGGTTTTTGTTTTCCAATACAATGCCACTTCAACTTCATTTTCATCGTAGGACTACTTGTTGAGCTTTCTCTGGTGTTAACCTTTAGGCTAGATGAGCTTACACTAAGAGAAAATGAAAATGCATGTTTTCCTGAAAAAGTACTAATTCATAAATGCGGCTTAACATCTTATGAGTACTAGAAAAAAGAACAAAGAGTATGTAGCTAGTACATAACTTTTCACACTTATCTAGCTTTATCTGTCAAAGTCATGTCATAATTCATGCTTTTTCAGGTCTCAGTTATTGTTGAGAGCGAAGAAAAAAGAGTATCTTATATAAACATTTAGAGCTTAGTTGACATGATTAAACTAATACTAGAGGTATAGATTTTTAAAAGCTCAAATCAAGAATAAAGACCGATAAATTTGTAGTTACGAAAGAGCACTTAGTCCTTTGCTACTGAAACTCATAATTCCTCCTAAAATTTTCAAAATTCAGTCCAAAAAGTCATCTTACGAGCATACATTGACATTACAGAATAGCTTAATTACTCTGCAGTAAACATCGACACTTCATGATAGACCAACAACCATCTAAGCTGCCATCAGAATCGCAGTCCCTGTCTTTAAACCCAAATTTATCATTAACACACGATAAGAGTAGAAGCAACTTTTGTGGCAGGAAAGTGAATAGGTAAGATAATGAGCTTAAAATTTTTGTGAGGATATGAAAGTGAATCTACTACGCACAAACTACACAAAAACTCCCCTAAGGTTTACCATAACTACACTCAGCCCCCCTAACTATGATAATTACACTCCCCTCAAAAAGTAACTCTTTCTCTTATGGTGTTAATGGTGCAATGCAAAAAGAAATGAATGCCCCTCACAAACATCAAATCCCCAGAGAAACCCTCTCTCTCACTGTATTCCACAATTTTTCTATCACTGAACAGGGTAAGAACATTTGTAAGAGAACCACAAAGAACAAGAACTCAGCCACTATGCAAATCCATTGCAGGTAGTCAATCTTCTTGAACAACACAAATCTTGCCAATCTCGATCTGGGTCTTTGACCAAATAGATTCCTCCCATTCCCGTTAGTCACTGACAAAGAACGCAGTAGTTGAAGATCTCTCTTCACTGCCAGATGTTTTCTTGAAATTTGGAGGGAAAACTTGTTCTTGGAAATTGAAGGGGAAATTGATCAATCCACACAAAGTCCATCACCGTCACAAATTTAGCCAATACCTGTAAAAGGCATTCACTTGCGAGTAATCGCTCTTTATATTCCCCAACAATGACGCTTCTTTCACCAACCCTAACCCTAATGTCTTTTCAAAACTAATCTCATTCAGATAAATTTTCTCGAATACATCGCTATAGACTTTGTAAAATCCCTTGCCGATATCAGAATAGTAGACAAAAACGGAGTTGTTAACGTAAGGGAATAAATCAGGGATAAGTGTAGACTTATTGATGTCATCGAGGGTGGAATTGGAGAAGAGTATTTGGGAGGGATAGGAGTCCTACCAGGAGCGTTCGCAGGGTTGGAGAGGACCTCGTAGGCGATGGCAAGATCCTAGAGGGCAGTGGTGGCCTCGGCGGGGGAGACACGAAACTGAGCAAGCTTGTCCGGGTGTCGCTAGAGGGGAAGCCGGCGGTAGGCCGAGTGGATCTCGTCGACAGTGAAATCGTGGCCAAGCCCCAGCACCTCGTAGTGTCACCGCTTCCCCGACAAGGCCATGTTATACAGGGTTTAGGGTTTGTTTAGGAATGGACCCCTTTGCTGTAGCCGGTTAGCATATTTACATATTAGACCCCTTTCTCGAATGAAATTGGTAATGTTTATTTTAGCGCTCCATTGCACTTGTATTTTATGTTTTTTTTGGAGAATATTTTTTTTTGTTTCTGTTATAAAATGTTACGGGAGGGGGGGGGGGGGTTATTTTGGGTATGAAAATTGCATATAGTAGTGTGTCAGGAAATCTTGAAACTGAGTTGGACTTGCGGTTAAAAGTGTGTAATTATGTGTAATGCGGGTACAAATCTCAGGAGAGCGGGGTGTAATTATCATAGTTAGGGGAGGCTGAGTGTAGTTATGGCAAACCTTAGGGGACTTTTGTCTAATTTGCCCATCTACTTAATGTGCATGCATAAATTAAGAGTACTTAATGAATCTTTTAGTATTAAACCTAGTATCTACAAGATTTAGATGCAGTTGTATAGCTAACTACAATAAGTAATTCCAAATAAAATTATAATAATGAAAACTGAAATCACTGACCGTGACGATCTCTTTCTAATCTTTTAGTAACAATCCAAGTTGATATCCCCAAAACAAAATGAAGAACAAAAACAATTCAAAACTTTTTGAATCGACATTTCAAATTTATAGAAACATAGGAGAAATTGGAAGTATTAATCTATCAATCAGAGGAGAAGTAGTGAGTGGGGCTTTCATCCTTCCACGGCAAACGAAAGATCGACCACAAAGAGTAGTAGTATTAGTAAGGTTAGGTTAAATACTTCCATCGGCGGCGGTGTTACTGCACTCTCACACTAGATCCTGGTGGTGGATCTACTGGCCGCCTTCATTGCAGTCTCACAAGTCACATTAGATCTACGCCGCGGTGGATCTATTGGCCCCCGTCGCTACACTCTCACGAGTCACACCAGAACTGTGTGATGGTGGATCAACTAGCCATCATCACTGCACTCTCACAAGTCATACAAAATCTTTGCTGTCGTGGATCTATAGTAAAGGACTATGGGAGATCCATTTTAGGTTAGGGATTAGGTAGAGCATGAAAAATTCGAACAAAGTAAAAGTAAGGACAATGTGGAGAGGCTGTGAAAAGTATGAGATTAGATCTCAATGAAATTTGGGAATTGGTCTTTACACAGTTTCAAAGATAAGCGTCAGGCTCAATTAAGTGGCTGGTAGACCTGGCAAATGAGTATATACATCGGGTACCGGTAACACCCGGGTGAGTCTGAGTAATATGGGTTCGGGTAAAAAATACCCGAAATTTTTTTTGGTAGCTTTCTTATATGCCCGTAACCTACCTAGACGGACCGGTAACCCACAGATAAAAAGATAAATTTTCACTTTTTTAATACTAATTATTCTTTTAATCATTTTTCTTGTTACTTCTTCCTCATGTGTTTTTTTTCAACTACAACACTTATCACTTATAAATCTCAAAAAATCACTACAATATTAATTCCCTAAAACTAATCATCACAGGATTAATTCCAATAGAAGTAATGTCAACACTTCTTCATGTTTCTTTTATGACTACAACACCTCAATGGGATAGTATCACTTCATATAAATCTCAAAAACACCACAAAATCAATTCCCTAAAATTAAACACTACAAAATTAATTCCAACAAAATTAATCTCAAAACTTCATGTGGAAATCGAGCTGTGGCAATCTCTGAGTGCTTGAGTGTGGGGGTGCAGTGACGCTGTTGAGTGCAGTTATGTGTGAATTAGTGGCCATGACTTTCGGTCGGTGGATCTATTATAGACTGAGATGAGTGTAAGGGGGATGGGGGCATCATCGAGTGGCAGCTGTTGTGAAGTAGTGGTGAGTGGTGACCTTCGATTAGTAGATATGTGACAGGGAGTGAGATGAGTGTGAGGGGGACGGTGGCTCCATCGAGTGGAGCTGTGTAAGAAAAAGTGGTCGTGACCTTCGATCAATGGATCTGTGACATGGAGCGAGATGATTGTGACGGTGACGGTGGCAACATCGAGTGGAGTTGTGACCTTCGATTGGTATTTGTGATAGGGAAGGGAGTGAGAAGAGAGATAAAAAAAGAAGAGTGGCAGTTGAGTTGAGAGAAGAAGGGATGAGAAAGAGAAACTTAACCTAAAGAAACTTTTATACTACAACTATATGGGTAACATGTACCCGATGGAAAAGGAACCGAAATTTACGGGTCAATCTGTGTACGAGTAAACTATGAATGGATATTTATTCTTCATACCCGTACCCGAGTTTTTTTAGCGGTCTCGGTCGACCCACGGGTACAGACAGGTTTTTGCGAGGTCTGTTGGCTAGTCACCTTTTAGGATAACATATATTGACGAAGCCCAAACTTCGTCAACAATTGCTCACCTTTGTTGACAAAATTTAGAGTTCGTAAAAAATATTGACCTTTTGTGACGAACCTTATATTTGTCAAGAAATAGCCATATTTCTTGATGAATATAGGGTTTGTGGAGGAACATTTCGTCGTTGTATCACACTTTTCTTATAATGTGTGACGACAAGTTGCAAAAGCACATCTAATTGTTGTAAGCATTTGTGGGAGCCATCAATTTTTCATAATTTAAAACATGGGATAGAAAAGGATGCCAGAAATAGCGGCACGTCTCCTCATCTTTATGGTCGTATTAACTGCCAAAGTTTAAAGGGCACACTAACATGGCGCTTGGAGTTTGACGTCGCACCTGTAATAGCTAAAATAGCATGATCAGATCATCACACCATTTTGTAGGGTGTTGTTTACACCAAGTAAAATAGTAACGATAGCGGCCTAGCATGGTTGATTTATCCAAAGGCATCTTGTATGACACTTCATCCACAAGGAACAAATATCTCGCATAAAGTGATTTGTCCTAGAGCAAGTAGTACAAGTTGGTGAGTGACTATGAAATTGTCATCGAAGACAATAGTGGTTTAGCGACACTTCACACGTTCTAAGTCAAGAAAAGACACATGGAACCAGCATATAGGACCTCAAGATTAAACTATGCAATGTCTCATCAAGAGAGAAATTATAAAAATGTGTCAAGGATGGGTTGAAAACTTAGTTAAGAAAGTAAAACGTCTTCCTATCTAGCTAGCACTGATACGTGGCAAAAGTCAGATCCATCAAGGAAGTATAGTGTGAATAGAGGGTAAAATCAGGTACGCTCTACCATGTGACATCTTTAAAGAGGATCGTTCGTCCTGAAGCTAGGTGATTACAACTCGATCGACTATAAAAGTCATATATGTTTTCGAATACAAACTTCTTTATAATTTTCTTTATCACAATATTTGTTTAGGTTTCTCCTAAATTAGGATAGAACCATAATACCAATTAATTATTTCACTACAAGAAAATATGTCTTTTGCGACGGAGTTTTAGCGATGGCATAGATTCCGTCGCTAAAATGAGTTTTACCGACGGAAACCTCCGTCAGTAAAACTCCGTCGTAAAATATTATTTAAGCGACGGATTTATTCCGTCGCAAAAAACTCCGTCGGTGAAAAGGCGTTTTATCGACGGAAACCTCCGTCGGTAACACTCTGCCGTGAAATATTATTTAAGCAACGGATTTATTTCGTCAAAAAAACTCCGTCGGTACAAATAGGTCTTCACGGACGGACGTTTAGCGACGGAATAAATCCGTCGCTAAAAGTCTATTTAATTCACAGATCTGGTTTGAACTGTCACTGCTTCTCTCTTCGAAAATCCCAAAACCCAACTTCCCTCTACCCCGGCGGCGACCTCCCTCAACACCGGCGGTGACTTCCCTCGACCCCGGCGGTGACCTCCCTCGACAACGGCGACCACCTGCAACTCCGGCGACCACGGGCCCTTACCTCGGGCAGATCTGTGAAGAGGAGAGAGACTGAGAGAGAGAGAGAGAGAGCAGCGTCGACCACCGGGACCACCGGAGACGACGGTTTCTCACCTCCGGCAGTATTTCTCGTGAGGTAAAGTTCTTGTCTTCCTCTCTATTTGCTCTACGCTAAACCTTCTGTCTTCCTCTTATATATGTAAATTGCTGTGAAAAGTTAAAGACATTGGAGATTAAGTGGGCTGGATTTGCTCTCCGCGCTTTCAATATTGAAACGGCGAGAGCAATGGATGTTGCTTCTGATCCGAAAATAGGCCTTATGCGACTACTTTGGTGGCAGGAAGCCATAGACAAGATCGGGTTAAGTGGCATTGGATCTAGATGGGATGGGACGGGACGGAACTGGGCAAGGGACATTAAAATTAAGATGACGCAAACCCAAAACCCAAAACCCTAAACCCCAATTGAATCGAACCCTCAATTAAACTAATTGAACCCCTAATTAAACCCTAAATTGATTACACCAATCTAACCGAACACTAATTGAACCCTAAATTGAATGCCCTAATCCAACCGAACCCTAAATTGAACTAATTGAACCCTAAATTGAATGCCTCAAATCAACCGAACCCTAAATTGAATCAATAGAGCCCCCTAATTGAACCCTAAATTGAAATAATTGAATCCTAAATTGAATGCCCTAATTGAATCGAACCCTAAATTAAACTAATTGAACCCCTAATTAAACCTAAATTGATTGCCCCAATCTAACCGAACCCTAATTGAACCCTAAATTGAATGCCTCAAATCAACCGAATCCTAAATTGAATCAATAGAACCCCCTAATTGAACCCTAAATTGAAGTAATTGAACCCCTAATTAAACCCTAAATTGATTGCCCCAATCTAACCGAACCCTAATTGAACCCTAAATTGAATGCCTCAAATCAACCGAACCCTAAATTGAATCAATAGAACCCCCTAATTGAACCCTAAATTGAAGTAATTGAATCCTAAATTGAATGCCCTAATTGAATCAAACCCTAAATTAAACTAATTGAACCCCTAATTAAACCCTAAATTGATTGCCCCAATCTAACCGAACCCTAAATTGAATGTCCTAATCCAACCGAACCCTAAATTGAACTAATTGAACCCTAAATTGAATGCCTCAAATCAACCGAACCCTAAATTGAATCAATAGAACCCCCTAATTGAACCCTAAATTGAAGTAATTGAACCCTAAATTGAATGCCCTAATTGAATCGAATCCTAAATTACACTAATTGAACCCCTAATTAAACCCTAAATTGATTGCCCCAATCTAACCGAACCCTAATTGAACCCTAAATTGAATGCCCTAATCCAACCGAACCCTAAATTGAACTAATTGAACCCTAAATTTAATGCCTCAAATCAACTGAACCCTAAATTGAATCAATAGAACCCCTTAATTGAACCCTAAATTGAAGTAATTGAACCCTAAATTGAATGCCCTAATCGAACCGAACCCTAAATGAAAGTAATTGAACCCTAAATTGAATGCCCTAATACAATCGAACCCTAAATTGAAATAATTCAAGCGCATCGGATATGTGAATTTTGAACATTTTTTTCCCATTTGAACATTGATCATTTGTTTGATAATTTTAGGTTGTTAATTGTGCGTTTTAGAATTGTGATTATTGATCGATGATTTTAGGTTATTAGCTGTGCATTTGAAGTAATTGCGATTATTAATTGATGATTTTAGGTTGTTAATTGATGATTTTAGATTGTTAATTGTGCATTGAGCATTTGAGATATTGAGATTATTGACGGAGGATGGGACCCAATTGGATTGAATGTGTGATTTTTGTTAATTTTTATTGCATTGAGCATTTGAGAATTGAGAATTGAGATTGTTGACGGAGGATGGGACCCAATTGGATTGAGATACCTGTTAGTTAGCGCAGACACGGACACCACGTCTGATCGACGGTGTCCGACATTTAAAAAATAAATTAACGTATGCCGATGTGTCTGGAGGTGCGTGTCGGTGGGCGTCGGACACGTGTCCGGAGGCGTCGGACACATGTCGGTATGTGTCGGACACGTGTCCGGAGGTGTCAGACACGTATCGGACACCATATCGACACCCTATATGAGGTGTCGGAATTGAGGTTGTTGACGGAGGATGAGACCCAATTGGATTGAGATACATGTTAGTTAGCGCAGACACGGACACCACGTTTGATCGACGGTGTCCAGCATTTAAAAAACAAATTAACGTATGCCGATGTGTCTGGAGGTGCGTGTCGGTGGGCGTCGGACACGTGTCCAGAGGCGTCGGACACGCGTCGGTATGTGTCGGACACGTGTCCGGAAGTGTCAGACACGTATCGGACACCATATCGACACCCTATATGAGGTGTCGGAATTGAGGTTGTTGAATGTGCATTAAATTTAGGTTAGTTAGGTTAATGCGACATTTTTAGCATGCACCCCCTGGAATCTAATCGTGGCTCCAGCGCTGGCTATAATTAGCCCTAATTAGTCCTGATTAACAATATTTTAGTAAATCAATTAACCCTAATTAGCTCTAACGAGCCTAATTAGTTTTAATTAACCCTAAGAACCTGATGAAATTCAAATTAGCTGTAATTACCCCAAATTAGCCCAAATGAACCCAATTATGCGCATATTGATTGTAGTTAGCCTAATTAGTCATAATTTGCACTAACATAACCCAATTACGCCTAATTAGCGCTAGTTAGGACTAATCAACACTACTCGGCACCATCAAAACCCTAATTAGGACCAAATAACCCTAATTAGTCCTAATCAACCCTAATTAGCTATAATTATCCGAAACTAGCCCTCATTAACATTAATTAATTAGCCCTAATTAGGACTAATCAGCACTACTCGGCACAATTAAACCCTAATTAGGACTACATAACTCTAATTAGTCCTAATCAACCCTAGTCAGCTATAATTATCCGAAACTATCCCTCATTAACATTAATTAGCCCTAACATAACCCAATTAAGCCCAATTAGCCCTAATTAGGACTAATCATCACTACTCGGCACAATTAAACCCTAATTAGGACTAAATAACCCTAATTAGTCCTAATCAACCCTAATCAGCTATAATTAATAATCGTAATTAACCCTAATAACCCAGTTAGCCCTAATTAGCCCTTGTACATCCCATAATTACTCCATGTTGCCCAGAGATGGTTCAATTACTCGTTGTTTACAAACCCTGCCTTCTTTATATTAATTGTTGTTTTGAGAAGTCCATTGGCAACGAGATGGTTCAACTCGTTGCCAACGAGTTCTATTTAATGTGGAATTGGTAACATATGCAACGATCATTCTGTAGTTTTGATATTTCGGAAAGATTCTTGTATATCTTATCAATTTCTGAACACATGCATGCATAGAAACCCTTAGTTCCCGTTCAAAGGTACTCATTACAAAGTAATGCCTTGTAATGGCTCCACAATGCACGGGACCGGGCGAAGAAGGCGCTGCCCGCGGGTGCCCCGATGACGGACATGGCGAGATATCCCCCACATTGGATATCTCACCGTGTATGGGGGGAGATGATAGATCGGTGGGCTGCGGATCCAGGTTGGGATGCCAAGAGTAAGAGCGGGGCTGAGAACAGACAGAACAGAGATCCGACGCACACGGGGGGGTCGGTGCCACACGACATCGTCCGACACATGAACGCGGTCGAGCACCCGGATCTGGAGGAGGATGAGGTCATAGCTCTGACCTATACTCAGAAGCACGTGCGGAAGAAGGACAAGGACGAGACGCACCGGGCGGGCGACTATATTTCAGATATTGCCCGGCGGATCGATGTGAGTCAATTTATTTAAGTTAATGTTTTTTCTTTCTATCCTCAATGTCTGTTTCGTTAATTAATGCCCTAACATATCGTTAAACCACTATTTTTGCAGGCCTCGTATGAACAGCTAAGGGGGTCCGAGCAGCAGTCCGGACAGCCATCAGCGTCCACTAGTACGGCTGCGAGTACTGGGGGGTTGAAGCGATGGCTGGATACGCCGGAGGTCGTGAATCGGCCGAAAGGCCGCATACGCGGCCTGCCTAGCACGACTGCTCGTGCCGTGATAGGAGCGTCCTCACCCCCTGCTGCCCCTCCACAGACACCGGCTCCTCGGCCTCAGTTGGACGACGAGGAGATCCAGCGCATTGCTACAGTGGTGTGCCGGATGATCAGGGAGCAGGGCACTGTTGGACAGGCCGCCCCGGCCCCGGATCAGTAGGATCCAGATCCGGGACTCGGGAACCCTTGATGAGCCCCTTCCCGTGCCCGTTCCTAGCTTCCCCCCCCCCCCCCGTGCCCGGCTTGTACTCTTCTCCCCTCTCCTAACCGGCTATATCCGGTTCCCGGCTTGTACATATATGAATTTTTTTATTATAAATATTTTTTATAATTGATTATATATATTTCTTTCTGTATTGATTATTGTGCGTTGTTGTTGAGATTTGAAAATTGTATTACAGGTCTGGGTAATTGAAAAATAAAAAAAAAATTTCAAAAAAAAAATTGACTTTTGGCGACGGATTAATTCCGTTGCTAAAGTATTCCTACAATCAGTTATTTAGCGACGGAATATTCCGTCGCTAAATAAGTTTTTTAGTGACGGAATATTCCGTCTCGAAAATATAAATCTGTCGCTAAAAAAATATAATTCACGACGGAATATCCGTCGCTAATTAAAAATAAATCCGTCGGTAAAAATGACATATTTAGCGACGGATTTAAAAATTCCGTCGCTAAACTATTAGTGACGGGCTTTTATACGAGGGATATTTAGCGACGGTGAATCTGTCGCTAATTCTTTTAGCGACGGATTTTGGGCTTTTAGCGACGGATTTCCCCGTCGCTAAAATCATGTTTTCTTGTAGTGTTTGCCTAATCCAAACAGCCCCCAAAGTGTATTCAATTTTTAGTTGGTGCTTTGTACTTTTAGAGTGTTATCAGTAGTATAAAACTGTCCATATGAAAACACTATAAAGATAAACTATCTCTATCTATTGCACTAGTATGCTTGCTTTGATTAGAGTACGAATAAATTAGGTAGGAATAGAGATAACTTATATAGTACGGAAAAGTTTTAAAGCGTGGGGTTAGTAGTACTCTGAAGATATTCTCTAATCCTCAAGGTTTAGATGAGAGAAGTCAGATTAAACATGTTCTGACAAATTCTCAACCTCTTAAATTAACACTACAAGAAAAATGATCTTTAGTGATGGACTTTTAACGATAGATAACAGTTCGCCGCTAAAAGGCACTTTCACCGACAGATTACACCGTCAGTAATAATCCGTCGCTAAAAGTCTTTACTGACGGGGATACCCGTGACTAAAAACCTTTACCGATGGATTACCACTAACAGTGGTTTAGTGACGAAAATTTCATCGCTAAAAGTTCTTAAATTTTTTTTATTTTTGGCAAAATTTTTAAGATTTTTGAAAAAATTTAGCGACGAAACATGACTTTCGCTAAAAAAAACTATCGCTATAGCCTTAAAGGTGGCCTTTCAATGATAGATTATTCCGTTGCTAAAACTTCCGTCATAGTTTTAGCGACGGACTTTTTCCGTCACTAAAAGTCTTGTAATAAAAATACTCTTTCTTCTTTCTTTCTCTCTGTCCGTTTTTCTCACTCTTTCTCTCTCTTCTCTTGTGCCCACACCGGCGACTGCCTCTGGCAATCTCTCCCGGTGACACCCTCCCCCTTCCCTGGCGACATCGCCCCTTCAGCAACAACGCCCCACAACGCCACTGCCCCTCCACAGCTCCTCCACACCGCCACCACCGCCGCACCACCATCGGTATGTACATTTAGCCCTAATTTGTTATATTGTATGCTTGTGAGTTTTAATTTATTATAATGTATGGTTTACTTTAATTTAACTTGTTGTAATGTAGTTTATGTAATTAAACCTTTATCAGCTCTAATCCTAATTAAATCATACTATGCTTACTTAGCCTCAATTAGCCCTAACTAGCCCTAATTAGGATTACTAAACCCAATTAACACTTATTAACCCTAATTAATTGTACCTTAAATCCTAAATAACACTAATTAAGTGTAATTAAACCCCAATTAACTCTAAGTAATCCTAAATAGCTCAAACTAACCCTAATTAAATCAAAAGCACGTGGTAGCAGTTTCATGTTGTCATTTTAATGTGTTAGTTTCTTTGGACTTCTTCTATACAAATTCAGTTATGGATAGATTACGGGTCATTCGTGGGCGCGGTGGAGGCTGAGTTGCATCCACCTTGGTCGCTCTCACCTCGTCATTGCCTGTCGATGACAAGGCACATAGTGCGAGCATCACGCAGGCGGGGCCCCACCCCCAGCCTCAAGCCAAGTCCTCTGACCTACATGCTAGTCCCTTTCTTTTGTAGGTTTGACCTCATGTATATTTAATAATAGCGTTTAGTCGTAATGTTAGACTTATATTTAAATTATATTTGAATTGTAATAATGCTGGTGTTTTGTAGGATTTTGTCGAGGCCGTCACCCGACACGTAAGGTGCATATCGATCCCCAGCATAAATGGAGAGTCACTCTCACCGAGGAGAGACATCAAGTAAAAAAATCACATAATGCAGTACTTATCACTTTAATTTCGATAGTTATTATGGTTCACTTATTTAATAATATTAATGTATTTCTTTATCAGGATCCTGGAGTATCCGGTAAAGACAAAGATCGACGTCCTTGTGAAGGGCCGATTCTTTGAGCTATTGCTGTACTGGAAGGTCTGGGATGTCGGGACAAGGGAGGCCTTGTAGGAAAAGTGGCTAGTATGGTTTTTCTTTTTGTCAGTTATTATTTATTTAATTAGTATCTAATATTTAAATTAATCGTACTGATTGTGTAATTGGATGCCTTATAGGAGGGTTTTAAGTTTGAGTTGCCTAAGCAATAGGTGTTAGTGTGGCAGGAATGTTTGTCTATATTGGCAAAAATTACCGGTGATGGCTACATGACGCACTGGAACAGGAGAGGAAGATGTTGCCCGAAGGTGCTGAGGTATCCCCCTCATTGGATCTCACCATCTGTATGGGGGCAGATGGTTGATAAGTGGATCTTAGGAAGCGAAGAGTAAGAGCATGAAAGAGACTAGAAAGGACAAAGATCCTACACACACACACACACACACATACACACCGGGGGAGAGGGTTGGTGCCTCACGACGTCGTCCAACACAAGAATGCGTTTGAGCACCCGAACCTAGAGCCAGATGAGGTCTATGCTCTGACATACACTCAGATGCACTTGAGGAAGAAGGATAAGGACGATTCACATCGTGGGGGGGGGGGGGGGACTTTGTTTCGCATATTTCCTGGCAGATCGATATAAGTTACAAATTAATTTGTTTATGTTAACATTTTTGGCTATGTATTCAATGTTTGTTGCCTTAATGTCTTCAATGTCAAATCATTGTTTTGTAGGCTTCATATGAACAGATCAGGGGATCTGGGCAGTAGTCCAAACAACCATCAGCGTCCACAAGTACATGCATGAGTACCAGGGGTCATTAATAGGCCTGAAGGGTCCATACAAATCCTGCACAACACAACTGCACGTGCCGTGATAAGAGTGTCTCTACCCCCTATTACCCATGTATAGAAGCAGACAACTGACTGTAGAACAAAATTTTCACGAGGACGATATCCATCGCATTGCTAAGGAGGTGTTCATGATGATCAGGACATGTGACGATCATGTACAAAACAATTATCTTATTAAGTCAATAATAATATGAACTAACACATAACTTACAATTACAATTGATATTAATGCGTCTGTGCCTTTAACTGTAGGGCACTATTGCTGGACATACGAGTCAGATCCAGATGACAGTACCCCCGTGGACGAGGACGATGAGCAGGATTCAGATCCGGGTCTCGCAGATCCCTAATATCTTCCCCTCCAAGAGTTGTGCTCCCCTCCCCTACTCTATTTGTATCCTACTCCCGTGCCCTCCTGAAGTCTGTATATATTTTATTTTTTGATTAGTATAAAATTTGTAAATTTATATGTGTGTACTGTGTTTGTCTTAATGTTAAATAATTGCTGATGATTAATAATTATTTAACCCTAATGTGAATTGAGAATTGATTGTTGGATTGAGAATTTGAATTACAGGTTGTGTATTAAAAATTTTAAAATTAATAAATTAATTAGACTTTTAGCAATATTCGTCATTAAAAGTCTTTAATTAAATTGTGCATAAAAACTTTTCGACGGAAACATTCGTCACTAAAGATATTAGCGAGGGACTTTTAGTGACAGATATCCTATCGCTAAAAGTCCTTTTATTTTTGGCGTGTTATTTTTAGCGACGGTTATTCAGTCGCTAAAAGTCTATAGGTAATAACTTTAGCGACAGCTTTTTCCCATTATTAAATATTTTATGAAATTAATAATTTAAAAAAAAACTAAAATACATAGATCATTTCTGTCGCTAATTTAATTTAATGGCCCATCAGTAAAAGTCAATTTTTTAGCAACGTACTTTCAAATTCCGCCGCCAGAACTTTTAGCAACAGAGTATCCGTCGCTAAAAGACTTTTGCGACGAATTTAGCCTTTTTAGCAACGTACTTGCGCTAAAAGACAAGTTTCTTACAGTGTAATTTAAAATTATTCTAAAACATTATGCCGGGCGCTATCCACTTTCAAAAGACTCATTTTCATGAGAAAATATTCAATAATTGTCTAAATCGTCTTATGTGGTGTTAGAGTACCACTTATATTTTGCCAACTAAGTAAGATTGTTTAATGCTGGGATATTTATCTAGATTAATACTAATTCATAACATAGTTTACCATGGTTAATGGAAATTTAAAATTCAAATTTTCACAAATTTAAGTAGTCCGCCGACAATTTTCATCATTGGATTACCATTTTTTTCTCTCTCTTTGTTCTCCTAATCTCCATCTCCACCGTCCTCAACTTGACTTATATGCAGCCATTTATGTAAGTTTTTCACAATCTACATAAACTCACATACACATTGCAGCCTCATTACACAATTGTTAACATACTTTATGGAACCCATAAAGAAGAAGAAACAGTTAATATATCATATAAAGATTATTTCAAACACTAAAAAAGTTTTTAGCGCAAAAATAAATAGAAATTGCAACAAAAATTTGAATCTAAAAATTACAAACCAGATGGATATCCAACCAGTACACATGGATTTTCGTCTAAAATAAATTTCCTTCAAAAATTCGAAAGAATTAATAATATGAAATTATAGCAAATTTATCTGTTTTAGAGCACCCCTTTTTAGTTTTGTTTTGCTCAACAACAAATCTGGGATGAAAATCATGTCTTAAATCATTGTTCATCAGCACGATTACCCAGTGAGATGACCGGAGTTATGACTGAATTGCTGAACAACCAATGTGAGTTGATCTGATTTATGTTATTTTGCTTGAAAGTTGAAACACTTACTAATTGGAGATACTAGCAACCGATTGAAGAGATTGTGTGTCTTATGTAGGGCATGAAATTGCGATATCAACAGTTTTTAGGCACTACGATAATGTCTCATATAACTGCGTTGTGAATGATTAACTGAAGTAAGAATTTTTGAGTAAGAGCGAAAAAAAAAAAGAATGAAAGTCAATTTATATTATATGGAAAAAAATTTGGCTGCTACCCGAGTTGAAGGAATCTTTCTCCTACCCCATGTAGCGACAGTTGATGGTTGCTAAATGTTTTGAATTTCTTTTATTTAGTGACGTTAAAAAATGCTATTAAGAGTTGTCGCTGAAAGTATTAATAAAAAAGTCATTAAAAATATTTAACGACTATTAATTATTACTATACATAGAATTAGAGGAAAATTTTTATAACAACCCGGTGTAGCAACCAAAATTTGTTGATATTATATTAAGTTACTTATTCAGTGTTTATATGCTGGTGGAGGCATTGGCAGTGTCGTTTGTTTCCTCGCATTGTACCCGACCACCAGTTCTGAACCCAAATTGGTTTTCTATGCTCAAAAAGTTTCTTCCCAGTCAACATCTATATTTATTTGTACATGATTTTGAGTACAAAAGTAGTCAAAAGGCAATAATTTTGGTCGAACTTCCATGAAGGTTTCCAGCTTTTGCCAACTCATAGACCTACCCTCTTAGCCATTTAATATCTACTCCAGACTAGTTACCTCACTTTCCACTAACATCCAAACACAACCATGCATGCAGAGTTCAAACTGTACTGTATGCTCCAGGTGTCAAATGGGCCGGGCTTAGACCGGCCCAGACCAAGCCCATCGGGCCTCCAGCAAATCGGGCTAGGGCCGGGCCAAGGGGGCTACCAACCGGGTCTGGCCGGGCCTGGTTCTGGAGATATCTAGGCCCAGTCCAAGCCCAGGCCCTAGGCCTAAAATTTAGGGTCGGGCTTGGGCCGGGCCAGGGCCCAAAAAATTTTTTTTGATTTTTTTTGGGCATTTTCTTGTTATTCAAGGTAAGGGTTTTAATTATGGTAATTTTTTGTTATTGTTTAAGTAAATTGTATTCTAGGCACGTCCAATATTCATAATTTAACGAATCTTATGTTTATCCTTTTATTTCATTATAAATCATAAACATTGAAGATAAATGTGTTTATAGGCCCTCCTCCTTTTATCCGGGCTTGGGACCGGCTGCTTGTAAACAAACAGGCGAAGTTACCTATTTTTTTATATATACGAAAAAATATCTATCTTGCTTGTAAAAACTTATTATATATATATATATATATATATATATATATATATATATATATATATGAAAAAACTATATTTTGTGAGAAATTTTATTCTTAAAACTTAAGAGAAGGAAAATAAAAAGAAATTACCTAATCATCCGGAAGTACTTCAACATCCGAGTCACTGCTCTTCCTATCATCAATCGGTTTATCTTGCTCGCGGTATTTCGCATCAAGATAATCCTTCCAACATACACATAGCTCGAGCGACTCGGGGTTAAGACGACTCCTCCTGTCATCCAAAACCCTCCCGCTCGCTGAAAATGCCGACTCTGAAGCAACCGTGGAGGCTTGCACTGGCAGTACATCCCGTGCAATTTGGGATAAAGTTTTATACATGTTTTGATTTTGTTTTCAAAAATTTAACAAATTAAAATTAACCTGTTCTTGCATTGATAAATCAGAATAATGATCAGTATTTGAATATACACCAATCTCATTAAAAGAGGAAAAAGTAGACGAACCTGCCGAATTAGAAGTACCTTCACCTGGTAGTTGTCTTGCTACTAGATGTTCAAAGCCCTTAAGGTATGGCGCATAATACCTCTCAGCAGTCGATGATGAAGTCCCCGCGCACGTCAGCAGAATTACGATAGAGGTTGAACAGTTCCTCAAATGTCTTGCTCACTTTCGCTGTGAGTGCGGTTGTATCCTCTACTGGGTAGCACATTAATTTCGATATCTCTTGTATCGAGACGTTCACGCCATGCAACTTTAACCTAGGATCTAAACAAGTAGCAACAGCAAAAATAACAGGCAGTTCACTCCAATATTTATTAAACTTTTTATCCATCACTTTTACTATTTCCTTAAAGGGTCCTATATATCTCCATTTTGTTAACATTGTAGCCATCTTGAGAATTTCTATTACAGCGAGAGGAGAGGTGGGATAGTACGTACCAGACAATAAATTGGTAGACGTGTAAAATACCTCCAAAAATTCAGCTAGGTATGTGGCCATCTGCCATTCCTCTTGAGTTGGCAAGCCGGCTGGGAACTGGGTTAGTAGAAAATGCGTATAGACTTCTCTGTATGCCAGAATGTGTAAAAGCATATGGTATGTAGAGTTCCACCTGTGGACCACATCTGTAACTGCTCTCCTGCGAGGCATATTATATTCAACACACAACGTTTTAAATTGTTGTGTTCTCGGACTCGAACTATTAACATACGCTGTCATACCCCTCATTTTGACAAGAATATCTCCTGCAGCAGCTAAACCATCTTGAACAATTAAATTAATTATATGACAAACACAACGAACATGAAATAATTTACCAGAAAGTACAGGTTTGAGGCTCTCCTGTAAAGCATCAACAGCAGCTGTATTGTTAGAAGCATTATCAAAACTAATACTCATAATCTTATCCTTTAATTTAAACGTGGTACATGCTTTTAATATAATAGTAGCAATGTTCATTCCATCATGCGGAAAAGGAAAGAGCTCGAAAGCGATGATTCTCTTGTGCATAATCCAATCTGCATCAATCCAATGAGCGGTCACACAAGTATAACTAACAAAAGTAAACGGAGATTGCCAAATATCAGAAGTAAGACTAACTTTACCGTCAAATTTATCGAAATAATCGATCAGGCGTGCTTTAGCAGCATTATACTGTCGGAGTGCATCGGATCTAGTTGTGTTTCTATGAACCTTTTTGTACAAAGGTTGAACGTATGTGTTCATATATCTAGAGTGCTTAGCATTATCGGCAAAAGAAAAGGCTTGTTCATCGTGAATAACAAATTCAGCGAGACCGTCTCTTTGCTCTCGCTGATTATAAACAAATAACTTACCGTCAAAAGATAACTGCGTTTGGGTAGGTTCGACGTGGCCTTGTCGAGGTGCACACTGAGGGTAATGCCTGTTAAGATGTCCATTACCACTACCAGACGAAAATAATTTAGCACAGTACTTACATCGAGCTTTTCGGATGCCGTCCACCGTAACTTCATCAAAATGATTCCAACACTCGGCTTTCTTTTTTTTTCCCCTTTTGGACTTCTGGCTCATTACCGGAGGCATTGCTCGGCCCTTCTTCATCATGACCAGGCATAGGGTTAAGATTATGCCACGGAGTAGTAGCTTCGCCAACCGAGCTGCGTCCTTGACTATAATGCGGGGGGTCTTGATCAGGCGTGTATTCAAAATCTGGAATGTTTTGATTGAACTCCCAATTGGCTTGGGTATCTATCATACAGCCTGTACTCATTCGTCCAGGAACGAATGGTTGTGGTGGTGCTTGGATTGGTGTTTGTGATGGCCGTGGTGCTGGCGCTTGTGCTGGTGGTGGTGTTTGTGATGATGATGATGTTTTTCGTGATGATGATCCACGCCTCAATTTCTTCAATAATCCAGCCATATTTGACGCTAAATAAAATTAGTAAGAGTAACTAAATACACAAGTATAAGAGCAGTAATTAGTAATTAGAAATAACAATTAAAAGAATTAAAGAGTAACAAATGAATTACTGAGGGTAATTCGAAATTGGAGAGAGTTAGTAATTAAAAAAATTAGTAATAGTAATTGATAAATATAAAAATTCACTAATTACTAGACAAAAGAATTAGAGAGTAACAAATTAATAAGAGGAGTGATTAGTAATTAAAATTTAGCAAAAGTAATAATTAGTAAACAAGAGTAATAATATGCAAGAGTACTAATTAGTAAATAAGAGTAGTAATTAGCAAGAGTAGTAATTAGTAAATAAGAGTAGTAATTAGAAAGAGTAGTAATTAGCAAAAATTGAGAGAAATGTGTGAATTTATATAAGAGAGAGTAAGAAGATTGGTGTGAAAAATTAGAGAGAAATGGTGTGAATTTATAGATTTTTGAAACTTCACAAAAGACCAAAATACTCCTAAAAACTATCCGTTTATAGTTGTTGGGGAGGGTAAAAGTGTAAAAACCTTTAAAGGAGTTGGAAAAATTAAGTTAGACTAAAATACTCCCCAAACTAGCCGTTATATTGCTGTTGGGGGGGTAAAAGTGAAATTTTGGAAATGAATGGGGAATAAATCCGTTGGGGGAAAAGGGGGGAAACACCAAAATTTTAAACAGGTGGGGCCTGCTAAAAAGGGCCGAAACCGGGCCAATCCCGGGCCAAAAATTCTTGCCAATTCCGAGCCAAACCCGGGCCTCTTTTTGGGCAGGGCCAGACCCGGGCTTTTCCGGGCCGGGCCTGGCCCGGGCTTTTTCTCAGAAATGCTTGGCCTGGTCCTAGCCCAGGCCCTAAGCCCAATTATTTTACGCCTGTACTGTTCATTCAAGGGCCGGGCCAGCCCGGGCTTTTTTCGGGCTGGGTCTGGCCGTGGGCAGCCCGGCCCGTTTGACAACTCTACTCCATATTCTCATACTTAATGCGGTTATTTCTTCTCTCCTTGTTCTCGCTGATTCAACACTTTATGCATTTTCCCATCGCATAAGAGAATTTTCTAAATGAGCCCATGCATGTACAAATATAAATCATTACACTGTTCAATACACACACACACACACACACACACACACACACACACTCTCTCTCTCTCTCTCGCGCTCACACACACACACGCACAGAGAGATGGCAAGGATATCATTGGAGTATTACAGCAAAAACATGAGGACCCATCTGTAGACACTAAAAATAATTTTTACCGAACAATGGTAAATTATTTTTAAGACTGGTCAAATATTCAACACTGCGAAAAATGCAGGGTAGATACTGACTTGGCGTCAAACAAAAGCAATGGGTCCAAATCAAGATTAAGTCTAGAAAATTAGCCCAAGTAAGATTATGCTGTCCGGCCCATGGTCTTCTACCAGAAAGTTCAATTATGTCAGATTTGACGAAGAGAAATTAAATGGAACTAAATCCATTTAATTAATCAAGATCATGTAATTAAGGGGGACAAAATCCCTTTAATTAACAGACAAAGCCCTAAATCATGGGTTTTCTAAATTTAACCACATTTCTTTGCCTATAAATAGAGGACTTTGGATAGGAAAGAAGGGGACCGAGTTTCTGCAAATAAGCCAGCGCTCCGCCAGAACTCTGTCTCAAGCATACGACATCTCGAGAATCACGCTTCACTTGAAGAATATTATGCACTAATCTAGTGCCATTCTTCAATCGAGCATTCTCGACGTTAAAGATTCATCACTCTTTGATCCTCAACATCAAAGAGAAATTCAGTTTCAACCGTGAAGATTCTACAAGTTAAGAATCTCCTTCGAGGAAGAATTCAACGTAGTGGTTCAAGAACAAGCTATTCTAGCCCTTGGATCGTGACCGAAAGCGGAGATTGAATCAGAGGACTCTTATTTATTTTCTGATTAAGTTACAGAGTGTTGTAACCTTAGTTTTAAATAATATATATCTTTAAATTGTAATTTGTGCATTATTTCTCATCTTGTAGATTAAGACACGAAATTTGTGTATACACCATCATTCAAGATTTTACCCAGACAATAATTGCCTTTAGGTTTCACCTGACCGAATTGATGTTTTCCTTCTCTGCACTGAATTACTGCACTGAAGTAACAGCTTAGTAACTTCTAATATATAGTGTGGGAAAAATTTCATAACTGCAATCCCGTCGCCTTTCACTAGTATGCAAAAACGAAAGGAAACAAATAGCAAACGACTACATGCCAAGGCTATTTTCAAAAATTAGGAAAGCAACAACATTTGATCTAATCTTTTGTTGCTAAATATCTTATTATGCATTACTTAGCAATAGATTAAAATGAAGTTCAAACAACTAAGTTATATATTGAGTGAAAACATGAATAACCAAAACCAAAAATCAATATTCGTCCATAACTTGAAAGACGTTAGTAAATGTTATTCATCAGCGTGTATTTGTCAAAAAATAGAAAGTGTATTTTCCGAACATAAGTTGTCACACACCTCTATTGACAAAATGTAATTTCGAGACGGTGGGTGCCACCATGTCATGTACACTCACTAGAGGCCCAGAAAACAATGAGAAGATGTGTACAAACGAGATATCCTGTAATAAGAAGAAGGAAAACAATTGAACAGAAGAACTCCCGAACATTTGCGATCTAAGATGTATCCTACTCAATTAACCACTTTAATGACCATTTAAAATAAGAAGACCTTTAATTTGTCATTAAATGGAGTGATGCGAAAATCATCTTAAGGTAGTACAAAAATACACTACATATAGAAGTGAATCTGCTATGTCATGCAAATAAATTGTCTACGAGATTTCACTCACAGGTCGAGTGTTAGACATAATTCGTTAACCTTTTCTGTTAATATGCAAGGTAAAAATATGTAATATTCGGAAAAAGTACACCTATAATAAAAATATATCCTAACAAATATATATACAAAAAAAATACGGAGTACTATTCTTCTGAAATTTTCATCTCAAACCCTAAATACGGTAACTCACTCTAAATTTATGCATCTTAAAATACTATGCACGTAATCTTCTAACTGTGTCGGCAGGCAGAAGCTTTAATCGAAATCTACGGAAGCGACTTGCCGGTAATTCGAGGAGCACCCACAGTACATGCAAGCATGTACACTTCGTACATACCGCGGCATTACCGAGGATTGCCCGTCCAATCAATCACCTTCTGTTTCGGTTTCACGGCCAGGTTCCAAATGGTTTTCCGGTTTTTTCTCGTAAACCATGCACAAATGTAGGCGCCAAGATAATCTGGGTTTGTTACTCTAAGAAAAGTCAAATTCTCCTTTTGACCTTTTCTTTTACCACAAAGGTTTTAGTTTTCACCGCTCCTAGCCGCATTACAAGATGAAAGCATATCATTTTTTAAAAGCCAAAAATATTAAATTTAATTGTGTTCATACCCTATTCTGGTCGCACCCCTAGACCCGCTAAGGGACCCACTTTGCACGACACATCACCCAGTCAGCGGTCAACTTTTCAACGCTCGAGAGCCGGTCAAAGCAGCGCATGCTCAAGTCACGTGAACCATTCGTGAAGCGACCTCGGCGTGCCTTCCACCTTGGGGGTCGGCCACCCTCAGGGGTCGGCCACCCTTGGGGGTCAGCCACCCCAAGGGGTCGGCCACCCCAATGGGTCGGCCACCCTTGGGGGTCGGCCACCCCAAGGGGTCGGCCTCCTGCCTTGAATACCGACGCCGTCACCTTTGACCGTGCTCCGTTGTCACGACGACCGTCGCTCACGGCCGCGCTCCGCCATAGTCGCGATGACCGTCGCTCTCGGCCGTGCTCTTCGTCGCGATGACCGCCGCTCGTAGTCTCGATGATCGTCGCTCGTAGTCTCGATGACCGTCACTTGTGATCGCTCTGTCGCCATGACAACCGTCGCTCACGGTCGCGCGCCATCCACGCAACGACCCTTGTCGCTCGAAGATCACTCTGCGACCCTCGTCGCCCGCACTCCACCACGCCCATGCGCCACAATCATGTTATATGCCTACGGGATGGGCTCACAACCTCAAAGCCATCGCCGTCTTCATTCTAGGGGGACTTCGCTCCGTGCTCCGGCACGAGGACCCTTCGCAGCGGGATAGGCGACTCCTCCGGGACACTATCTCCGCCAGGGTGCCTGCGTGACTGGCCTACGTGCTCTGGCACTGGGGGCTCGCGTCGGCACCCCTAAGGACTATGACCCCCGGGTCACTCCGAGATGGGAGCAGGTCTCCGGAGGGGCATCTTGCCTAGTCCACCTGGCAGCTGGGCGTCGGGTCTTCCCCACCGCTGCCAGGCCTGTGGGATTCAGTAAGGGCTTGGACTGGAGGCTGGGGCAACGGGCTACTCTGACCATGCTACCGCGGCATGATCAGTCTCCTCAGACAGGCAGAGAGACGTCGCAAGGGCAGGGCAGCACGAACTTAGGGACCGGCAGTCCCAACGGAGGATCAGTGCTTTGGCCCCCTGGCTACGTGTCGTTCCCAGGGGGTGACACATGTCAACTTATGACACATGCACATTTTTGCCTATAAATAGTGGACTTTGGAGCTTTTTCAAGGATCTTTCTCTCATTTGGACTCTTCACTTTCTCTCTCTAAAATGACATTCTCTCTGGAATTCTAGTGAGAGAAACACACTTAGGCTCACGTCCACGAACCCTCGACGCTGCGCCCCAGATGCACGGACCGTCGACTGTCGCCCCTGTTCGTCGTCCCCCTGCCTGCGCGGCGCTGCCAGCCCTCGCGACCTGTCTGGGGAGCCTTGCCCTCGGCCCTTACGCCGTCCTTGCTGTCTCCCGCGTTGCCTACCTGGAAGCTGACTCAGACCGCATCCTTTGTGGCACCTCCACGTAGCAGCGAACCATTTTCTGCATCATCATTTTGGCGACTCCGCTGGGGAGGTGAGCATCGTGTTGCAGTCTGCATATCTTCCAGACTCAGGCACCATGCATGTGCAGCGGAGGGCTACCAGGACTACCAACAGTGCAGTTCATTCCTTGCCTGACACACTAACGCAACCATGCCTCAGCAACATATGGCCACCAGAACTACCGGTCACATCCTCTACCCAGCCATCCAAAAGGCCGGCATTTCCAGACTTGGACAATATTCAAGCTAACATTGTTTTACTGGCACCACCCTTGGTGTTATGTCTCACTTCATTGGGGGCTTCACCCCTTGCCTACCCCAAGCAAGCCAAGCTCCCTACCCCTTCTGCATGCCTCTCATTGCAGCAACTTGATACGTGGTGCGCGGGGTGGCTCGAGCCACGCTACTAAGTCTCAACTCCGTCAGCCGACATCCCCCTCGGGCAGTGCGACCTCGCGAACATGCATGCAACACGTCTTGCCAACGCTCACGTGCCTCAGTCACTCAGTCGGTCGTCGATGCCGACCCACCGCCGAACTCCACACTCCGTCTTCAACACTTAGAAAAATTTCTTCATTTTTCGCGGTCGGGTCATCACCCCCGCGACTTCACTCGGCGCCCTCGTTCTTTTCGACACTTAGAAAAATTTCTTTATTTTTCGCGGTCGAGTCATCACCCCCGCGACTTCGCTCGGCACCCTCCCCTCTTTTCGACACTTAGAAAAATTTCTTCATTTTTCGCGGTCGGGTCATCACCCCGCGACTTCGCTCGGTGCCCTCCCCTCTTTTCGACACTTAGAAAAATTTCTTCATTTTTCGCGGTCGGGGCATCACCCCCGCGACTTCACTCGTCGCCCTTGTCACTCTTCAACACTTAGAAACATTTCTCCATTTTTAGCGGTCGGGTCATCACCCCCGCGACTTCGCTCGGCACCCTCCCCTCTTTTCGACACTTAGAAAAATTTCTTCATTTTTCGCGGTCGGGTCATCACCCTCCCCTCTTTTCGACACTTAGAAAAATTTCTTCATTTTTCGCGGTCGGGTCATCACCCCCGCGACTTCGCTCGGTGCCCTCCCCTCTTTTCGACACTTAGAAAAATTTCTTCATTTTTCGCGGTCAGGCATCACCCCCGCGACTTCACTCGTCGCCCTTGTCACTCTTCAACACTTAGAAACATTTCTCCATTTTTCGCGGTCGGGTCATCACCTCCGCGACTTCGCTCGGCACCCTCCCTTCTTTTCGACACTTAGAAAAAAAATTTCATTTTTCGCGGTCGGGTCATCACCCCCGCGACTCGCTCGGCGCCCTCCCCTCTTTTTGACACTTAGAAAAATTTCTTCCTTTTTCGCGGTCGGGTCATCACCCCCGCGACTTCGCTCGGCGCCCTCCCCTCTTTTCGACACTTAGAAAAATTTATTCATTTTTCGCGGTCGGGGCATCACCCCCGCGACTTCACTCGTCGCCGTTGTCACTCTTCAACACTTAGAAACATTTCTCCATTTTTCGCGGTTGGGTCATCACCCTCATTCTACACTTAGAAAAATTTTCACAAAAATTTTTCACCCTCCGGTGCTCTCTCCAACACTTAGAAAATTTTCCACGAAACTTTTCATCAATCCTCAACCTCCCTCTTTCTCTCCCTTTCCCCTCAAAATTATTCTTCCTCAAAATTTTGCATCCCCTCTCTTGCTCCTTTTATAGGCTCCAAAAAAAAAAATTGAATCGAAAATCAATTTCAAATTCAAAGTAAAACAATCAAAACATCCAGGTGGGCAGAACCCGAACCGCGAGGGCCCCGACCCGCGCCTGCTCCGGCCCGTTTTCCCTCCATTTTTATTCAGCTTCAACGGGTCAACCCGCCCGCCCATTGACCCGACCTGACCCAACCCTAATTTCCCCAACCCTAATTTCCATTCTCTTTCTCTCTTCTCCTAGCGCCGCACCTGCCTCGTGCCGCCGACGGCAGTTCGGCCTCCCTGCCGCGCCTGGCCCCCGCCGCGGCCCCTCCCCGGCATCTCCTTCTCTCGCCGAGCTCCCTCCTCACGATCCCACACGCCGCCGACCTCGTCGCAGCAGCCCACGCCGCCGACGATGGCTTCTTCTTCTCCTTCTGCTTTTTCTTCCGCTTCAGCCCCCCACCCCGCCGACCACCTTGCTCCACCGACCCCCCCTCGGCCCCTTGGCCGACACCCCCCCCTCGGCCTCTCTCTCTCTCCCTCTTCCCCGAACCCGCAAGCCCCACGGCGCCATGGCCGCTGGCAACTTCTCTTTCCCTTCGTCTTTTTTTCTCTGCTTCGGCCCCTCCCCGCAACCCACCTGGCCGACCCCACTACCCCGTCGACCACCTTGCTCCACCGACCCCCCCTCGGCCCCTTGGCCGACCCCCCCCCTCGGCCTCTCTCCCTCTCCCTTTTCCCCTAACCCGCTAGCCCCACGGCCCGCCATGGCAGGCCCTTACTGCCGCGACCCCATCGACCCCCCTGCTACCCCGACCCCCCCACCCCGCCGACCCCCCTGTTACCCCGATCCCCCCCGGCCCCACCCTACCTCTCTCCTCTCCCCCGCCCCACGGCCGGCCATGGCAGCCTGCCGCCGCAGCGCCATCCTCTCCATCTTCTTTCTTTTTCCCTTTTCCCGCACATCCCCAAAGCCAAGGACAAAAAAAAAAAAAACCTTGACCGCTGTGCATCGCTCGCGCACATGCGCCTGCCGCCCGGACTTCACCTACGCGACGCCCGTCGCCCGAACATTGTCTCCGCGACCCTTGTCTCCCAGACTTCATCTCTGCGGCGCCCGTCACCCGGACTTCCTCTTGGCGTCGCCCGGGTGCCGCCTTCCGCAACACTCGTTGCCCAGAGCCTGGGCGTCGACTCTGCGACCCCCGGTTGGCCCTCGCCGGGGCACCGTCTTCGCAACACTCGTTGCTCGTCGCCCGAGGCGCCGTCTCCGCGACGCCGTCGCCCGGGGGGTGTATCCGCGACCCTCGTCGCTTGTCGTCCGGGCGCTGTCTCCGTGCCCCTCACTGCCCGGGGCTGTCTCCGTGCCCCTCGCTGCCCGGGGGCTGTCTTCGCGACCCTCGTCGCCCGCCTTCGTCACTCAAAGACGATGTCAACAACTTTTCGGCCAAACGACATCAACATCTTACTATGTGTTTATGCGTGCGGCGCCCGCTCGGGTTGCCCCTCCGCGCACGCCGCACACAGGGGGCTATGTTCCCAACTTATTCTGGTTGCAATCAAGGGCCCACTAGCGGACCCACTTTGTGCGACCCCCCTCCCCTTTTCTGTTTTAGTTTCACTGCTTTTTTTGGTTTGAAAAATACATTTTCACCATTTTCACAACGCTAACAAAAGCACCCACCATTTTCACAAGGCAACACCGCATTCAGCCTCCACAGCCACAACGCCACACCTTCGACCTGTTGCCCGTCGCTCGGGCGCCGTCTTCGCAACACTCGTCGCTCGTCACCCCGGCGCAGTCTCCGCGACGCCCGTCGCCCGGGGGCCGCCTTCGCAACCCTCGTCGCTCGTCGCCTGGGTGCCGTCTCTACGACCCTCGTCACCAACGCCGTGCGCACCTCCTGCAACCCTCGTTGCCAGTCGCCCGGGGGCTGTCTCCGCGATCCCAGTTGCCCGTCGCTCGGGCGCCATCTCTGCGACCTTCATCGCTCGTCACCCGGGCGCCGTCTCCGTGACCCCATCGCCAGCGCCACGCCTTCCGCAACAATCGCGGCCTATCACCGAGGCGCCGTCCCCGCAGCTCGTTGCCAATCGCCTTGGGCTATCTCCGCGACCCATGTCACTCGTAGCCCGGGCACCGTCTCCGTGAACCACGTCGCCAGCGCCCTGCATACCTTCTGCGCGGACCCCCGCCACCAGCGCCGTGTGCACCTTTCACAACTCTTGTCGCCCGCGTCACTTGCGTCTGCGCGCCGGCTCTACAACTCTCATCGCCCTCACACATTTGTTGCTAGCGTCCGTGCTACAACTCCGTGCTCCCGTCACCCGCGCTCCTTCGCGACTCTTGTCGCCCGCGTGCCATCTCTGCGACCTTCGTCACCCGCGTCCGCGCGACAGCTCTGCAACTCTCGTCGCAGGCCCTCCAACTCCGCGACTCTTGTCGCCCGCGCGCCACCTCTACGACCTTCGTCGCACGCATTAACATGACAGCTCCGTGACAGGCCCCGTCGCCCGCGTGCCGTCTCCTCGAACCACGTCGCCCGTGCCAACTCATCGCGCTCTCTACAACCGCGCTCAATGCCAATGGTCACTTGATGCTCGTCACCGACCGTGCACAATTGCCATGACGACATCAATAAGTATTGCTCCGCGACAGTCGTCGCCGCGCCCTAGCGCCATGCTTATGATGCGTGCGCCACGCACCAAGTATAGCTCCGCGACGTTCGTCGCCGCGCCCGTGCGCCATTCTCATCATGCGTGCCCCCGGCACCAACTTTAGCTTCGCGACCTTCGTCGTCGCGCCCGTGCGCCATCTTCATGATACGTGCCCCCGGCACCAAGTATAGCTCTGCGACGTTCGTCGCCACGCCCGTGCTCCATTCTCATCATGCATGCCCCCGACACCAACTTTAGCTTCGCGACCTTCGTCGCCGCGCCCGTGCGCCATCTTCATGATGCGTGCCCCCGGTACCAACTTTAGCTTCGCGACCTTCGTCGCCGCACCCGTGCACCATTCTCAATATACGTGCCTACGGCACCAAGCATATGCTCCGTGACCTTCGTCGCCGCACCCATGCGCCATTCTTATCACATGTGCCCCGGCACAAAGTATTGCTTCGCGACGTTCGTCGCCGCACCACTTTCATGACATGTGCTCCGGCACAAAGTATAATCCCCACGACAATCGTCGCCATGTGCATGCACCACGACCATGCTACAAGCCTCCGGGCATAACACCCGTTCACCACACCTTGCGCCCCCGCCATGGGCGTGGAAGATCTTCGACCCACTCTCCAGAGTGTGCGGCATTCTGGGGGCTCCGCTCGTAGTGCTCCGGCACGAGGACCCCTCATTGCGGGACGGGCTGTATGCCGTCGCCGGCTCAATCAAACTGCGGCATGGGCTGAGCGCCATCACGGGCTAGCACCATCGCCGGCTCAATCAAACTGCGGCATGGGCTGAGCGCCACCACGGGCTAGCACCATCGCCGGCTCAATCAAACTGCGGGACGGGCTTCTTGCCATCGCCGGCTCAATCAAACTGCGGGACGGGCTTTGTGCCGTCGCCGGCTCAATCAAACTGCGGCATGGGCTGAGCGCCATCACGGGCTAGCGCCATCGCCGGCTCAATCAAACTGCGGGACGGGCTTCGTGCCGTCGCCGGCTCAATCAAACTGCGGCATGGGCTAAGTGCCATCATGGGCTAGCGCCATCGCCGACTCAATCAAACTGCGGCATGGGCTGAGCGCCATCACGAGCTAGCGCCATCGCCGGCTCAATCAAACTGCAGGACGGGCTTCGTGCCGTCGCCGGCTCAATCAAACTGCGGCATGGGCTGAGCGCCATCACGAGCTAGCGCCATCACCGGCTCAATCAAACTGCTGGACGGGCTTCATGCCGTCGCCGGCTCAATCAAACTGCGACATGGGCTGAGCGCCATCGCTGGCTCCATCAAACTGCTACACGGGCTTAGCGTCATCACTGGCTCCATCACCAGGGACCCTGGCCCCCACAGCAAGATGGGCTATAACCGCATCGTTTATGCTTGCGACGCCCACTCGGGTTGCCCCTCCGCGCACGCCACACGCAAGGGGCTATGTTCATACCCTATTCTGGTCGCACCCCTGGACCCGCTAAGGGACCCACTTTGCACGACACATCACCCAGTCAGCGGTCAACTTTTCAACGCTCGAGAGCCGGTCAAAGCAACGCATGCTCAAGTCACGTGAACCATTCGTGAAGCGACCTCGGCGTGCCTTCCACCTTGGGGGTCGGCCACCCCAAGGGGTCGGCCACCCTTGGGGGTCGGCCACCCTTGGGGGTCAGCCACCCCAAGGGGTCGGCCACCCCATGGGGTCGGCCTCCCTTGGGGGTCGGCCACCCCAAGGGGTCGGCCTCCTGCCTTGAATACCGACGCCGTCACCTTTGACCGTGCTCCGTTGTCACGACGACCGTCGCTCACGGCCGCGCTCCGCCATAGTCGCAACGACCGTCGCTCTCGGCCGTGCTCCTTCGTCGCGATGACCGTCGCTCGTAGTCTCGATGACCGTCGCTCGTAGTCTCGATGACCGTCACTTGTGATCGCTCTGTCGCCATGACAACCGTCGCTCACGATCGCGCGCCATCCACGCAACGACCCTTGTTGCTCGAAGATCAGTCTGCGACCCTCGTCACCCGCACTCCACCGCGCCCATGCGCCACAATCATGTTATATGCTTACGGGATGGGCTCACAACCTCAAAGCCATCGCCGTCTTCATTCTAGGGGGACTTCGCTCCGTGCTCCAGCACGAGGACCCTTCGCAGCGGGATAGGCAACTCCTCCGGGACACTATCTCCACCAGGGTGCCTGCGTGACTGGCCTACGTGCTCTGGCACTGGGGGCTCGCGTCGGCACCCCTAAGGACTATGACCCCCGGGTCACTCCGAGATGGGAGCAGGTCTCCGGAGGGGCATCTTGCCTAGTCCACCTGGCAGCTGGGCATCGGGTCTTCCCCACCGCTGCCAGGCCTGTGGGATTCAGTAAGGGCTTGGACTGGAGGCTGGGGCAACGGGCTACTCTGACCATGCTACCGCGGCATGATCAGTCTCCTCAGACAGGCAGAGAGACGTCGCAAGGGCAGGGCAGCACGAACTTAGGGACCGGCAGTCCCAACGGAGGATCAGTGCTTTGGCCCCCTGGCGACGTGTCGTTCCCAGGGGGTGACACATGTCAACTTATGACACATGCATGTTTTTGCCTATAAATAGTGGACTCTGGAGCTTTTTCAAGGATCTTTCTCTCATTTGGACTCTTCACTTTCTCTCTCTAAAATGACATTCTCTCTGGAATTCTAGTGAGAGAAACACACTTAGGCTCACGTCCACGAACCCTCGACGCTGCGCCCCAGATGCACGGACTGTCGACTGTCGCCCCTGTTCGTCGTCCCCCTGCCTGCGCGGCGCTACCAGCCCTCGCGACCTGTCTGGGGAGCCTTGCCCTCGGCCCTTACGCCGTCCTTGCTGTCTCCCGCTTTGCCTACCTGGAAGCTGACTCAGACCGCATCCTTTGTGGCACCTCCACGTAGCAGCGAACCATTTTCCGCATCATCAAATTGTATGAATGTTAAATAACATGAGAGTATCGAATATCGTTTGGATACCTTTTCTAATACATTTTTAGGTTGAAATGGGTGGGTGAATTCAAAAAGGTTAAGTATTGATGAAAATGGCGCAATGTGTTTATAAAAAAGCATGATTATATTAAGAAGAATGCGGAGCTAAAAACAACATAAAGACTATTGAACAATAGTGTGACACACTAACGGCTATTTGGAGCATATGAGAATCACCATCATCCTTCCTTTCACCTCTTTTCGAGGAACAATTTTGTTTCTGTAAAAAAACCAAAATGCTGGTGATATTCTTGTTAAGATGCATAAGACAACGACCATTTCACTTCTTAATATGCTATTTCATCTTCTCATTTGTTGCTGAAATGTATTTTTTGTGAAAAAAGAAAATTCAAGAAACACATTAAAGAATGAAAATTACATTTCTCAGTATACAATAGGCAACTATAATGCCACTTATTGGCAAGAATTTCTGAAATAAAAGTTTGTCTGTGTAGCGCAGCTCTTTATGCCTGTTTGATTTACCTCTTTGTATGCATCAGTGGGATACATAGACACTCATTTCAACCTTATATATATCACTTTGTTTCCTCTTGTTTCCTCCACTGCAAAATCTTCTATAACTCCCATCCTAGTCTCCTTTGTCAATATCAAAGCCATGCCAGAAGCTCCCAAGGAGAGCCATGCCACTTGTCTAGTTGATGAAGAAAACGAGCAGGCACTTCAGTTCATTGATGATGTTACCAATAATGCAGAAGAAGTTCAGAAGAGGACTCTGAAAGAAATACTTGCTCGCAATGTCAATGTCGTATACTTGAAAAGGCATGGCCTCAAAGGACACACAGACCGCGAAACTTTCAAGATGGTGATGCCTGTTGTCACGTACGAGGATCTGCGGGGGGACATCGACCGAATTGCAAATGGTGATACCTCTCCTCTTCTTTGTTCTCAACCCATTTCAGAGTTTCTGACAAGGTAACGCTTTCTTGAACACGGAAATGACGTTTTGTTGCTAAAAACTAGCAAACGAACATATAGTTAGGGACAAAACTATTAGTTCACCAATTTCTCTGAGGCAAAAGAGTCACTTTGGAGAAAGTTATCCTAGCAACCCCAGAAGAGCTGTGTTCATGATTTTTCTTTAACGTTTTTGCATATTCCTTTGTTGTCACTTGTAGCTCTGGAACGTCAGGAGGAGAGAGAAAACTGATGCCAACGATCGAGGAAGAACTCGGGAGGAGATCACAGCTTTATAGCCTATTAATGCCTGTGATGAACCAGTTTGTCCCTGGTTTGTACAAGGGCAAAGGGATGTACTTTTTATTCATAAAGTCAGAAGCTAAAACACCTGGTGGTCTTGTAGCTCGCCCCGTTTTAACCAGCTACTATAAGAGTTCGTATTTCAAAAACAGGCCTCATGATCCTTACACAAACTATACGAGCCCGAATGAAACCATTCTTTGTCCGGATTCTTATCAAAGCATGTACTCCCAAATGCTTTGTGGACTCCTTCAGAACAATGAAGTTCTTCGTGTAGGAGCGGTTTTTGCTTCTGGTTTCATCCGGGCCATCCATTTCCTCGAAGAAAATTGGAAACTTCTTTGTAACGACATCCGAAATGGAACTATTTGTCCCGAAGTTACTGACCAAACCGTGAGGGATGCCGTTATGAAAATTCTCAAACCAAATCCTATACTTGCAACTTTTATTGAGATTGAATGTGGCAAACAGTCATGGAAAGGGATAATAACTAGGTTATGGCCTAATACTAAGTACCTTGATGTCATTGTCACGGGAACAATGTCGCAATATATTCAGACTTTGGATTACTATAGCAATGATCTGCCACTAGTTTGCACCATGTATGCTTCTTCCGAGTGTTACTTTGGCGTGAACCTAAATCCTCTCTCTAAGCCAAGTGAGGTTTGTTATACTCTCATTCCTACCATGGCCTATTTTGAGTTCTTGCCGGTGAATAGGGAAAATGGAGTAACTATACTCCACTCCGAATCAGCACACCTCAGTACAAAGGAACACCATGAGTTGGTTGATCTTGATGATGTTCAGCTGGGTCATGAATACGAGCTTGTGGTCACCACTTATGCTGGTAAGTTTTATTAATTGTCACAAAATCTTCGCGCCTAGTTATAATTCTTTTGTGTCTATACCCTTCATTGGGAGCTTAGGGAAATGTTGTCGTGTTGCTACCTTGTGCTTAGATCACGAACAACTTTCTTCGTTTAGGTACTTCATCATCTTTGGGTGTGTGCCGATATGTGGGAGCTAAGTCATGGCCTCTTTGTCGGATCAATACAAATTAACTGCCCGAAAAAAAGATGTTAATAGCTTCACATAATACAAAATATATCTTTACTGATTAATCACGTAACACCACAAAGCTTGTTACGTCACAGGACTATATCGCTATCGTGTTGGAGACATACTTCGAGTAGCTGGATTCAAGAACAAAGCTCCCCAGTTTAATTTCATATGCCGGAAAAACGTTACTCTCAGTATCGATTCTGACAAGACTGATGAAGTTGAGCTGCACAGTGCAGTGAAGAATGCAGCTAACCATCTTTCCCCATTTGATGCATGTCTTATCGAATATACAAGTTGCGTAGACACGTCAACCCCTCCAGGCCATTACGTCTTATACTGGGAAGTTGAGCACAGCAACACTAGTATTCCTCCTTTAATATATGAAGATTGTTGTTTAACCCTTGAGGAATCACTTAACAGTGTGTATCGCCAAGGTCGCGTTTCTGATAAATCAATTGGGCCATTGGAGATAAAGTTAGTAGAGAATGGTACATTTGACAAGCTCATGGACTATGCAGTCACCAATGGTGCTTCTATCAACCAGTACAAGGCACCACGGTGCGTGAAGTATGCACCCATTATCGAGCTTTTGAACTCGAGGGTTGTTTCGAGCTACTTCAGTCAGAAGTGTCCGAAATGGATTCCTGGTCATAAGCAATGGTGCACAAATGACTGCAACCAGAAGTAAAGAAAGACGATGGATCACTTCTTTCAATAAAGAAGTCTTAATTCATAAATGTTCTATATCTGATTATTATTGATACCTTGGGACGTAGTTGTTACTCATGTTGTTATTATCATCGTAAAGATGTTCGTTTTAATCAATGCAACTATCACTACCATGAGTCTAGAATTTTTAAACAATTATACCAACATGATTTAGCTCGTAAGCGAAGCATTTAGACTCGATGCTTAAAGCTTGATAAAGTATTTCGCCAAGAATATGTAAGACCCCTAAATTTGTAGACAGAGGTCACTGGTTAACTTCACCAAAGAAGTGGGCCAATCTTCTTGGTTAAAAAAAAGACAGGAGAAGAAATTTATGTGACTAGCTTAAGGTTGGGTTAAAAACTCCACAGAATCCAATTTTGTCTCCTACGCAAAACCAAAAAAAATTAGTTGCATATCAGATATTGCCTTCCATAGGGTCCGTAGTCTACTCCCATGACACTCTTATAATCATAATTATTTATACTACATATAATCATTCTAGATATACAGGTATTTGGTAACACTCTTTTTTGGTATTATCAACTACCTATTTAGAGCAATAACAATTGATATTTTTAATTTTTTTTTAAAAAATGACGCAAAATACAGATCTTAAATGCTAAATAACTGCTTATAAAGACATGCTTGATTTTTATAATTTAATCTTTATTAAAAATATAGTTAAAATAAATTATAAATCCCAAACTTTATATTACAAAAGTATTATATTGTTAACTTTATCTTTGTATATATTTGATTTTAATAATTTCAAATTCATTAAAAAAGTGTAGTTAAAATTAAATCTAAGTTTCATGTGATGATAATATTAATGTAACTTATTTTGCCACACGCATGATTAACTTATTTTTTTATAATTTAAGATTTATTTACCAAATGTGACAATAAACACTTATACGTGATACTTATTTTTTTTTTTAACAAAACTAATATTATCAACTTCACGCTAACTTGTAATCATAAAGGTACATGACTTGTTGTCTTACTTGTGCTACTTGTTTTGAATTTAATGTCAAAACCAACTCGCTTTGAGTAAAATCAAAAACATTTTTCAGCTTGTTTTAATAACTGTCACTAGAATCTAGTCCACAATTTGTGGTCGCTCCAAGATTGAACATTGTAAAACAAAACCTAGTTGCACCAGATTATCCATTTAATTTCCTTTATGCAAGTTGTATGAAAGAAAAAAAGAAGAAACTATGCATTTTCTGACATAACAATAAAAACATAGCCTCACACTACACCTTAACGTGCATCCATGCTCCCATAACCTCTTGGATTCAAGTACATAGAGCCGGTAAGCTAACGAGGCCCCAAAATTACCTTACTTGAGCGGAGCTGGAATGAAGGCAAGTAGCTGCACTAAAGGAAAATGTGGCTAAAGTGAAGAAATGTGAAAGGGGGATGTATGATGACAAATGGGCGAACGGGAAAAAGCTTGGACAAGAAAAGGGAGCAAAAATAGAGTAGGTTGGGATGGCAAAATGGTAAAAAGTCTCATGTGTCCTATTATTATGGGGCAAACAAATTTAAAAAATCTGGATTATTCACCCACGATGGCTGGATGCCAGATCAGCGGTAGCAAGATAGAGATCTTGCCAGGGGCATCAAGGAATGAGTTCCCCACCCCCCCCCCCCCCCCCCCCCACACACACGCACGCACGCACACGTTTGAATATACACATGCCCGTTGTGTACATACATATAAATGTATATGAATATACATACAAACAAATCTATACAGATACACATGCTCATATATTTTTATGCTTGCCTAATCATTTCTACCCAGACGACTATGTACTTAATTACACCAAAGCGTGATACCAAATGGATATAGCTGTTTTTCAATATTAGTTTTGTGTCAATGAGCTGTACGTTGAAAAGATTAGGCGAACGTGTTGAAATTTTCAGTTAAGGCTTTGAAGGCTCTCATCTCTGGGTTTCACAAAGTTAAGAAGATCGTATAACTCGTTTTTATTGCGCTTGGTAGAAAATTGTATCAAACTTTAGCTATCAGATTATTTGTCCATTTCGTTTATTAGCTTTTGAGATACCTTATATTACTCTTATCTTTGTACGTTTGTATGATTATTCAAGCTAAATCTTATATACTTATGTTGGCCTTCATTGAACATTTACATAAAGAAAAAATCGAAGGAGCCAGCCTTGCTCAACTTCCTTCTTTCTTCTTTGGGTGCCTACTGCTTTGTTAGACCATCACGACCGTGAGGTTCATCTATTTTGCATGTACTCAGCATACAGTCTATATGTAGCATAAAAGCCCCTCTTTTTTTTTTGGCTATATTTGGAAACCAGAAGATCTATTGTTTAATCGTGAAACTGAACCACACGGTTGTGTGAGGTGACTCTCCAACTAGCACAGGGGTAACAAAAAAATCACCTCATGGTTCCAACATTGGTACTCAATTTTCTGATTTTTCACATGTTTAGCGATGAAATTTGCTCAAAAGTTGGTTTTCTTATATACACGAGAGACCCGCGCCTGCCACGTGCATTTAAGGAGTGCCCTGTAATCAAGAACCAAAGTTTTACTAGACGGGGTTGGTTTGTTCATCAGAAGTAAGTAAGCTGACGATTCTCTTAATGTCAACTTCCAGTAAAATATGCTTCAAGGCTAGGCTCCACGCTAACTCGAGGCCATCTCGGACTGCCCATCACTCCGCTGCCTGACTCTCCATGGTCTGGAGGGTACATAAGCTGTCCACCATCCGCTGGGCCTCATGATCCCGGATTAAGGCCGCAGCTCGAGTCATGTGAGATTTAGGGTGAGCACTCCCATCTTTGTTAGTTTTCGCCAAACCCTTAGGTGGCGGCTTCTAACAAATATTGGTTAACTTTTTGAAATTGAAAGTCTTGTCTGTTATGGTTAATGAAGAACAAATAGTCTCGAGCTAAGGTTGTGGATTCTTGTATGAGATCCCTATTATACGAATAGTTTTCATTTAGAGTCACAAGTTTTTATTGCGGTGATACCAAATTCGAGAAACTAGGAAGGCAAAAAGTGTGTTCCAGGGAATTTGTGAGCTCCATAAGGACGATGGTAGCTAGTATTCATTTTGCACCATTTCCGCAAAGAGTAGCAGCCGTGTCTCGTTTGCTGTGGCTCAAGTAGAGGGTATCCCGAATAACTATGTTCTTAGGGCAACTACGAAAAACAATGGTAAACTGTTTCTGATATGGGTAAAAATATACACCTGTGGGAGAGCGACACGTGTCGCAATCAGAGAGGTCTGAAACTGCCCCATGACTCTTGGAGAGGTAGGAAGTGGCATTTACCCACTCTCCCACTCTCCCATTATGGGTAAATAACTACCCATCAATTTTGTTAACTCCCCATTAAGGGGACGTAACCGACCATTTAATACTTTCCTATAAAATGAAAGTGAAAAGGAGGAAGATGGTAAGTTATGACGATTTATAATATTATCAGATACTCTCTCAAGATGGCTTACTGACTTAAGCATCGGAGACTCCCCGCCGGAGCCCCCACCGGGGGTCCTGGCGCGTCACCGTTTGCTCATGTTGTGCTTTGCAGATCTGCTCGCGTGCTCGTTTGGTCCCAACTAACGCTCGTTCGGTACCGGTCAATTTTTTGCCACAACATTTGGCGCCATCCGTGGGACCGACTAACCGGGCAGATCTTGAAGCAAAATGTAAACCTCCGATAGCACTGCCGGCGTACCACCAACAGTTAATCACGTGGTAGCCGACAGCAATATTCAAACCAAGTCTCACGAAGACCAAGCACCAAGACCGACCTTCAAGTCCGACGAAGTTCTGCCAGTGGGCACGCACCACTGCCGCTGTTACAGGAACCGTCTCCGGTCGCCCACTATCATGGGTCATCAATCTGGCCATCATGGCCCGCCACCACAAAAAATAGCAGCGCCAACGGTGCTACAGCAACCAAGAACAGTGGCGCTGCAGGAACCATGGGTCCTTAAACCGATCTCGGCCCTACCGCCGTCGCGACCAAAATCAGCACCGCCGCAAAACGGTCGGCCGCCGCTGCCACACCAACGTCGCGCCGCCAAGGGTCTGCAAAATTGGGGTCGCCCACAATAAAAAGAAGAAAGAAGAAAGAAGAAAGAGACTGGATCAGCGGCAGCACCGCGCCGCCCAGGCCAACGTCTCTGACGATGACGCTATAGCGAGACACGGCGCCGGTTGCCGCTCCTGTCGAGATTGTCTCTTCGTGTCTCCGCCGTTATGACAAAGAGGACAAACACATGCCGAAGCCGAGCGTTGGCCGGCCGCCAGTTTTTCGCCCAAACTCCGGTTACCGGCGCATTCACTGACCATACCAAAAGAAAAGAAAAAAGAAAAAAAAAATAGAAGACCGGCACTGTACACCACCGTGGCCACTGTCGCCAACGAGGGCTTGACAAGTCCCCCTCCAACTAGCGGCACCACGGCAACGTGCGGTAGGCTACCGTCACCATTCCGGCCGACTCCTCATGGTCGCTTCAATCTCCGGCCAATCAGTGACACCAAGCGGCTACCACAACCGTCGCCTCCTTCTTCGGCCACCAACCCACCGCTCTTGCGATCAGCAACGTCGCACCCCAATGGTCATATCGCCGCATCACCGTTCAAACCCCTAATGTCTTACCGTCATTATATGCAACATTGCGCCAGGCAAAGCCACCAAGAAGAAATATCGCAGCAGATCCACCATGAATCGGCCACGTCAATCACAAAGCAGATAGATCTGCCACCGCCACGATCGGCCAGTGTCACCCGTGACACAAAAGGATAACTCACAGCCAGCCAGGGCCGGCCGCCAAACGTGACATTAGCCACGCGACCGCTCCGCCGCTACACCAGATTCGCGACGACGTTGCCAACGCTGTCGCTTCATTGCCCGGAGAACGCTACCACAAATCATCCCCTTGCCTCAACGCCACTTTCAGACATCCGGCGTCGCCAAGACCACCGCCGGTGATGCCTCAGCGCCATCAACAATCACGACCAGGGGTCAGACGCAGCGTCTAAAAGCCTATCGCCAATCACAGGACCAGCCGCTAGAAATTGCCTTCATCGACAATCATCCACCGTAGCCACCAAGCGACAAACTACTGCCTTCACTCCGGCCCATTTTAAGCCGTCACAGCCAACAGAAGCGGCCGTCGCCAGACATGCCGCTTCCGCCACTGCTCTGTCCAAGCCTCCATCGTAGCAACCATCAGATGCACGGCCTTCGTCTGCAATCGACGCCCCCAAGAAGAAAACGGCCAGATCCAGACTCATCGGTAGTGATCGGCGCTGACTCTTCGGCAGTTGGTGGCCCTAATGATGGTGGTGCTGTGACGACACCACGGCTGGCCCTCTGGTGAAAGAGAAACTGACTTTTATCAGGTGCACTCTTTCCTTCTTATGAAATTATGTGTTAACCCCATAATTTTGCATATTTCTGGTGCTGCCCACAGTCAAGATTTAATTAAATCTTATAATGTGATTTATCTGTGCATATTAGCCCGTGCATGGATAGACAAATTCGTCACTAAAGCCTGTATACATAGAATTGTTTGTACACGGCATAATATGTAACGGCCTAAATTTATACACGATACTTTTGGCGTACACCTCCGTATTGCTTAAATATTTTAGCCAAAAACCTCTTAGTTTTTCGGTCTAGCACTGCCCAATTGCTTCAATTGGCAAAGCACCTTCAAGCCATCTAAGTGCTCATAAATTTCTATTATGCTTCGCTTGTGACACGCAATACGACACATCCTAACTGTCTAAACCAACGGGGAGTAATGGTGTGACAGAGCATGATTATTAGCCTTTAACGTTTAAATATAGTTGCCTTAATGAGCTCATATGCTCTCTTGTTATATTTTCTCGTGACATGTTTTTCCTATTATGAGGGTTTATACTGTATTCCCAGACTTCCAACAGTGGCAAGCAAACCACTTCATAACTGAAAAACAAGTTCACAGCCCCTGAGGCTTTAGTTAAGCTAGGAGCTTTAAAGGCAACATCCTGCCTGCTAAGCATCACATGTAGACTTGTGAAATGGAGACGCGCACACGCTACCACTAATTTAATAACCATGAGAGCGACAAAGCCTACGATTATAACTTTACCAGCGGCGAATTTGAGATCTCGTGCCCGTATTCTCACTTGTCGCACTGTTGCACATTGCTACACAGCGTATCGACAAAATGTTGCAACTTCTTTATTAGTCATCTAGTGGCATCTTGCTCTGACAGTCTCCACGTTTGCTACTTGCTTGGGCAAACCATGGTCCTTTTTACTTTATCTGCTCATCTAGCTGAGCAGACAGACCGCACTCCCTAGCTTTATCTACTTGTCTCACCGAGTCGGCAAATAACTGTTCTTTTTACGAACATGCCCTACACAGTAACTAAGAAGACATCTTTGCATTTATGCCTTCTTAGTCAGGGGGGCTACATGTAATACTACGACCACTCTTACACGGAGCCTGCACTCCCCCTCATACGATGACTGAGCAGCACGACCTGCTTATCACCACTCATGCCATGTAAGAATCTATTAAGCAAATTCAAAGCCTTAGTCAATCGTCCCTCTCGGATGTATCGAGCACCACAAATCACCACATGTCAACGGCAACCTATTCAATGATGCCTCGCCTAACCTCATCATCACGCTGAGAGCTTTTATAACCAACGTCCAAGGTCAAGCAAACGGCGAATTCAGAAATAATCTCCCCTTGTGCATCACGAGAATGACCAAGACTATTACAATGGCCACATCACTTGTTCTGAACGACGAGTAGTATCGTCATTCAAGGAATAAACCTCAGAGATATTACGAGGCTTACTCTTAAGTGCCTCAACCGTGCTCTAACCACTCTCACGACCGACACCTTGAGAAGCTCAGCATCACAATGCCTGTCATCATCCGATACCCCTTCATTGAGGACATTTATGATGGTCTGCCGAGCACCCGTGCTCATCTCTGTAAAGAGTCGCCTAAACCTTGGCCCAGCTGAGCACGCATGCTCCTTTCTCAAGAAGTCACGTCAGCCTCGCAGAGTAGAGATCCTTCAAAATCCTAGCTTACTACTCGTCGAGCCGAGTTGAAGAACTCCGATGGACTCCTACCTCGCTAGTCCGAGCAGGCAAGCTCCTTTAGGCCTCTCGAAGTCTCTCATGCTCAAATAATATAAAGTTCTCCTTATATAGAGATATTATTCTAATCCAATAGCCAGGATCTCACGAGCATTGGGACAACCAACACGTGGCGCCAATCAATCAGCATAACAGGGGGGCAAGTTTACCCTTCTAACCCTTGATGGAAACGACAAAATTGAATGGACACGCTACTTCACTCGAATCCTCTATAAGGCCTCTACTCGCCCAGCCGAGTAGACTAGCTCCTTTTGGGTCTAAGCTTTTGCTCGCAAAGTCGAGCAGACGAGCACATTAGACCCCCAATGCCTCTACTCGCTCAGTCCAGTAGACGAGCTACTTTGGTCCTAGCCTCTGCCGAGCAGACGAGCGCATTAGACTACACGCCTCTACTCTAGACGAGTAGATGAGCTACTTTGGTCCTAGCCTCTGCCGAGCAGACGAGCGCACAGACCCATGCCTCTGCTCTAGCCGAGTAGACGAGCACCTTTGGTCTTAGCCTTTGCCGAGCACAGACCCTCGCCTCTGCTCTAGCCGAGTAGACGAGCGTATTTGGTCTTAGCCTCTGCCGAGCAGACGAGCGCACAGACCCATGCCTCTGCTCTAGCCGAGTAGACGAGCGCATTTGGTCTTAGCCTCTGCCGAGCAGACGAGTGCACAGACCCATGCCTTTGCTCTAGTCGAGTAGACGAGCACCTTTGGTCTTAGCCTCTGCCGAGCAGACGAGCGCACAGACCCATGCCTCTGCTCTAGCTGAGTAGACAAGCGTATTTGGTCTTAGCCTCTGCCGAGCAGACGAGTGCACAGACCCATGCCTCTACTCTAGTCGAGTAGACGAGCACCTTTGGTCTTAGCCTCTGCCGAGCAGACGAGCGCACAGACCTATGCCTCTACTCTAGCCGAGTAGACGAGCACCTTTGGTCTTAGCCTCTGCCGAGCAGACGAGCGCACAGACCCATGCCACTGCTCTAGCCGAGTAGACGAGCACCTTTGGTCTTAGCTTCTGCCGAGCAGACAAGCGCACAGACCCATGCCTTTGTTCTAGCCGAGTAAACGAGCACATTAGTCTCTCCGCTCTCCGCTCTCCAAGCGAGCAGACAAGCGCCTTTAGAACCTCTAAAGCCTCTACTCGCTAGGCTGAGCAGACGAACACATTAGAGTCATCTCACTAAGCCGAGCAGACGAGCGCCTTCAGAGTCTCCTAAGCCTCTGCTCGCTAGGCCGAGGCGACTAGCACATTAGTCTGTCTCTCTGCTCGCGCAGCCCAGCAGATGAGCTCCTTTAAGACTCTACTCGACCAGCTAAGCAAAAGACTACATCCATGCTCTCTACTCAGCTGGCCGAGTAGACGAGCACGCTTAAGGCCTCTACTCCGTCAATCGAGTAGGCGAGCCCTTCTAAGCCTGTATTCGGTAGGCCGGGTAAACAAGCCCGCCTTTGCCGAACCAAAAGTTTCTGCACTCTACCAATGAGAGAGATATATCACTTTTGGTTTAAATTCCTAACGCGGAGCATCCCTTAATAGGGTCCAAAATTTGATGCTAAGTTAATTATCCTGCTTCCACATTCTTTCTCAGAAAGAACATGGAATGGGGGACAAATGATATGGGTAAAAATATACACCTGTGGGAGAGCGACACGTGTCGCAATCAGAGAGGTCTGAAACTGCCCCATGACTCTTGGAGAGGTAGGAAGTGGCATTTACCCACTCTCCCACTCTCCCATTATGGGTAAATAACTACCCATCAATTTTGTTAACTCCCCATTAAGGGGACGTAACCGACCATTTAATACTTTCCTATAAAATGAAAGTGAAAAGGAGGAAGATGGTAAGTTCTGACGATTTATAATATTATCAGATACTCTCTCAAGATGGCTTACTGACTTAAGCATCGGAGACTCCCCGCCGGAGCGCCCACCGGGGGTCCTGGCGCGTCACCGTTTGCTCATGTTGTGCTTTGCAGGTCTGCTCGCGTGCTCGTTTGGTCCCAACTAACGCTCGTTCGGTACCGGTCAATTTTTGGCCACAACAGTTTCTAATTACCCGCAACCGTGGGGGCAAGTTTTATGAACGAGCCAGTAGAGACTTGCACCGTGGGCCTTGTGCGCACACTTCCGGAGGAGGCTTTGAATGTGAGATGAACACTTCATTTTCCACATTGAGGTCCAGTTAAGTTAGATGTCAATCCTAGATTTGCTTAGCAAAATGCAAGTGGACTATACACATCCAGGTCCAGTCAAGAGACTCTAGGCATGCATGTAAAAATGCCTCCTCGTATGTCCCCATCTTTCCATAAGCTAATGCTACCCTAGTCTGCACGTGAATCAATCTTCTGTTGCTGCAAGTGACGGCCAAGACTCAATTCACTGTGCACCATCCACCGGTGAACCCCCAGCAGCTTAATCCAAATTCCAAAACACGTTTAAAATAAATGCAGAACCCATGGCAATGGAAATGGAAGAGGATGTTCAGGTTGATGATGATCACCAGGACAAATCCAGCAGGACCAAAGAAAACATGGAAATTCCAACCCCAGTACTTTCATCCGCTTTAAAATCATGGATTAGATAGCCGTGGCAGAAAACTCTCATCGTGAAAGTTCTAGGCCAATTTTCAGTGCTTCATCTCTATCCCCTAGACATATCCACAGATGGCGACCTACCGCAAGATTTCAAATCATCGAGTAGAGATATGGCTTCCACATCGTGAAATGCACGACAGAGGAAGACTACTGGATATAACGTTGGATCCAGAATTTTGACACTTCAGTCACGAAAATATCGAATATGGCATTTTGGATCTGCCTAAAGGGACTACCCATCGCATACTTTAATGAAGAGATTCACACCCAAATTGGGAAGAAAATTGGACAACACCTGCTTGACCACATTACTGAGCCAATTGCCTCTGGAAGATTCGCTTGATTATGTGTGGAAATTGACACTACTCAACTGCTCACCAAGATTCTCTAAATTGGAAAACACTCTTATATACAGGCTTGAGTACAGGCTTCAACCTTTTTCATCTTGGCATACAGTATGTGCATAGTATCCCCTTTTCCTTTGACTTCCCATTCTCTATGCAGCACTGATCTAAATGTTGGATGATACATCCAAAAATAAAAAATTTTGAATGGCCTTTTTCCTCTGTACTGCTGGAAGTGGATTGTAATCTGTAGTTGTGCATGGTCAGATAGTCCTGGTGCACCTACATTCGCTTCAGAATTTGGATATGTTGTCATCCATGCTGAATTCGAAGTACTCTGTCTATCCTACAATAGATTACATCAACCTCGTCCCTGTTATTGCACCATGTGAAGAAAGTTGCCTTGGCTGCCATATGCTCCACTTGTAATTGATTTGCAGTCATTAAATTCCTTGGTCTCCACCTGATTTATTCCATTCCCCCCTTGTCTTTCATCAGCATATCTAACTACATTAAAGTCCCCCATTATCAACCAAGGTTGGCTGCCAATACTGCCCACTAACTGCACCAGTTGATTCCATAATTCCGTCCTTTAATCTCCCTTGTTACTTCCATATACACAGAATATATACCAGTTTGGTTTCCCATTCTTCATTTCTACAAGGCAAGTAATAAGTTGTGGTTGCATATCAATGAGCTATAACTCAACTTCATTTGCATTCCATCCTATACAGATTCTTAACACCCCTTTCTGATTGAGATTATGCAAGAACTTCAAGGATTTAGACCATTTCTTGGTGATAGCTTGAACATTATCTTCTCTGACTCTTGTTTCAACTCTTAGACACTGCAATATGAAAATTTTTCCTTTGGTTTGCACTAGGTATGAACTCATTGGCCATCTCATTGATCGATGTCCCAAGCTGCCATTGGAAGGTGATGCCTCACTGACCGTTTAGACGTCTCGCTGACCGTCCCTCAGATGTCACAAAAATCACGATGAGAACTCATCCGATACAAGAAGACAAGGGTTCGATTGACATCAGGGGATGGCAGCTACAACCGACCTCCACCATGGCGCCTTGGACGCTGGTGACGACCAGACAAGGAGGGGAAAACGTGCCACGGACACCGTCTACTACCCCCCAAAATCGGCGTCTCCCTCCTTCAAGATCCCAAATCCACCACTGGTCACTGCAACCTCCCTTTTTGCATGAACCAAATATAGAACAACCTTTCTGCCACTTCCCATTTTTTGGTTATCTAAAGACACACGCCAAGTTGGCCAATAGCATGCAAAAATCCCCAGCACGCTAGCCATATATGAGCCGGAGAACACACTCCATTGCCAAAAACAACCACTAAACATAAATAAATGGATTCGGAGCATGTCTCCAATCCCCTAGCCCTCTCAAAATATAGGAGCTACAATGACTTGTTCAGAAACCTAAACGTCATTCCTTCACTCAACCCCCTGAACAGTGCACGCAGGATTTTGACAGTTGCAGAACTCCCACAATGGTACAACTTTTGCTTTAGATATACGGGTCACCCACAAAGAACACCATGCATGATGCAACAAGGTTCCAGTTACAAATATGGGTCGAAGCACCGCTTCTTGGAAGCGAAATGGGTTTGCAATTTATAACTCTAACAACGAAGTATATATCGAATCGACACAAAGTTCTAATACAAAAACACTGAACAAAATATTTTTATCTTAAGACTTGGTGTTTCAACACACAAGTATTTCTCTTGTTTTTCTCTACACTATGTTCTCTATTTTTCTTCTCACAAGCAACTACTTCTATCTCTTTCCACAGTCATCTACTACAAATAAACAAGACTCCTATATTTATACTACTAGTTAGTGTGCCCGTGCAAATACAAACGCGATGCAATGTAATTTTGTGGCAATCATATCCGTTCAAAATTTTAAAAGTGAAAGAAAGATAGTGAATTCCAAAGGCAAAGGAGGTAATGCATTTAAACATCTTAAAATAAATATTTGGAATAAATTTTTCTACTACCTAATATATAAGAATCGAATCAAAACACCTTTATCACCAAATTTTGGTTATAGATTAATTCAGGATTGATACTGCTAATCATCATAAATTACTTTTCTAACTCTATTCTTCCTTTTACTTTTTTGGCACTGAGTGTGGTTAGTGTAACATTTACGTCTTCATCTTGTAATTCGCCGCATATTCCGTCAACATATGCAGGCTTCTTTCCGAGACATCTCTTTTTGGTGTTGTCATAGGTTACCTTTGAAGCTATTTTCTTCCTTTCATTCTTCTCTGGAGTTTTGGTGTTGAATACATTTGCATCACCATCATGCAATTCATCAATCACGTCATCTTCAATAGTTGCTTGTTTGTTCTTCGAACGTCTCTTCTGTACTTTTTCGGTGGCTTATATTTGTGAGTCGCCATCGTTTTTCTTCACTCTCCTGATTGAAAACACTAAAGTTAGTATGTAATGGAAAAAAGTTATAAATTACTTTTGCTAATATTTGTATACCTCTCCATTTTGAGCTGATTTGACAATTGCTTATTGCATTTTCATCTTCAAAGAAATTGTTCATGACATAGTCTTCGAAACCTCTGTCCACTCGCTTACAAACAATTTTTATTTGAAATATCCCAGTCTTACCAATAATATTCTTTAAATGATTTGGTATTGCATAGAGTGCGCCCACCTAGTAAAATATCATTGGGGTTTAGTTGTGTTACAAATATAATTGTGAAGAAGAATTTATTCTTTGTGTTTAATTCATACCTTATTTTGCAAGGTGATTAATTGCTGGACGGGTATGTGGAGCATTATTTTTGCTTGCTTGTTGAACAATACAAATGTAGTAGTCCCAGTTATGTCACTAACTTGAATTCGAATTTTGTACCTCCATTATAGCATTTATAGTGTGGTTAGAATTTAAATTGTTGACCTTCAATTTGATAGTATAACTTTATATTGAGAACATTTGTTACCGTTGAACAGGAACGCCAGAAATTGGAGCACAACCGTCACAATGGAGAAAGCTTTTGCTTGGTTTGAGGCCTTTGAAGCACTTCAGGCATGCAAAATAGAACCATCCATTGTCTGGTAGCACCACAACAATTTTTGCCTCAACGGTATATGTTATTTCCTTTACCGGTAAGAGTACAAGTCAGTGCACATATATAAAAATGCATATGAAAGGGAGAATTGAAAATCATATTGATTGTGAAACTAAAATTTACTACTTCTCTTTCTTTGAATTGGGTATCTAACACTTGATTGATTGTTAACCTATTTGCCATTTTAATTTCAGAAAGGGTGGGTTTTTTTGGCACTGCAACTTGCATGATTTGAAAGTCGTTGTCTGGTGTATTTTCCATTAAATGCTTAAGCTCATGCACTTCATCGAGGTCGATATTTGCATAGATCTTTGTTGTTGCACTGGTGGAAGATAAGTGCACTTGGCATAGCAAGAAAAATTAAAATACGGTTGGAACAATGCTTCTAAAATTTTGTAGAGACATCTAGGTTTACCTTAATCTGTCTTTATAATTCCGCCATAGACGATAAGCACCACAACTGATGACGTTTGCATGGCAAGGAGTTTGTCAAGATCTGAAATTTTGTTCCCCCATATTTTGATCTGATTTTTTCTCCCCTGCAAATGTATAGCAGTCAGTGATATGTAGCGATTGATAAGTTTGTTTAAATTTGTATAGAGTAGGAAAGGATAAACCTTTCATTTGTTATGACAATGTCCTTCTTTTTAGATCTTGCCTCAATTTCTTCTGTCCTAAACTTTAGTTAGTACTCCAACGACATCTATAATGGAACTGGTGTGAAATCATAGATTAATTTCTTAAATGAAATTATTAAGTATGTTATTATAAGAAATGAAAATTGCAGTTGTTGATATTGCCGGTTAGGTACGTTCTATCCTCAACACGGTCATTGATCTTGCTAAACTCCAGGAAGTTAAACTTGTGCCTAGGGATGGTTTCAAGATCTTGTGGGAGAGACTCGACCTTTGTGCCAAAGAAGATAGTCATGAACAGTTTCTGGTTTTGCCAAGGCCTATATGTTGCTTCGTCTACATATTTGTTGATCTTCACTTTAGAGATCGTATAGACGTTTCCATGCTCAATACACGTTTACACATCAACCACAAATTTCTGGAATAACTTGCCACCTTGAAGCAATGTATGACCTTCACCATGCATGTGTTGCAGTCTATAAGCATATACTCTCGCATCGTCAAACGATTTCTCTTTGTTGCTTCAGTATCACTTACAGCTTTGTGCAAAATAGCTTTCATATATCCATCTTCTCCATGGGGAAACAATATAGGATATTGCATGGGCATGAAACTTGGGTGCAATGTGCTAAGTCGTTTTAATTCTTTAGCTCTGTGGTCAATGATAACATGTCGAGGGTAATGCACATCATCCTTTGGCACTAAAGTAGTAACCTCAGGAGCAATTGGCATGTTGTATACTCGACCATCAGTTGTACAGCTACCAATCAATCGTAAACGAACAAAATATATGCATCTTCAGCAAATCGTTCTTTAGCGGGCCGAAACATCTTTATAATCTCATTATTTATATCAAACACACGCACTGACTTTCCAACAATTTCACATTTGAGGTTGCTGTAACCATTGTCTGTGGTGATGCAGCCATTCTATTCATTACTTGGTCATGGCAATCATACATATATAGCTAGGAGAATTTAGGTGGCATACCCTTTAGCTGGTAATAAAGACCCAATCCTATGGTGATTTTGGCCGCCTAACCAAAAGACACACGGTCCTTTGCTATCATTTATCATAGTGTCAATCTTTCCACCAATGGATGTGAAGGTGAACATAGAGTTATAAGCCCTTATTGATTCCCTGAATTTTGAATCTGATTCACTGGCATTATGATCTAAAAGTTCTTGCAACTCTTGTGGTGGTTGTTTCAATAATGGTAACTCGACTTTTCCTTGCCCACATCATATAGAGAATTTTGGTGCAGTGGCTTTCTTGGATTTGACAGGTGTTCGCGTACTAGACTACTGCATGACAGTGCTCGCATGTTCTATCTAGTTCTCCATATTTGGATGGCTCATCTGCATGATGGATACAGTTACTGGATTAGACACTTACAAATTTGGTAGGATGTTTAAGGAATTCAGCGAGTATAAAATGCAAACCAAAAGATAAGCTCTTCTTTTGGATATAATTTAGACGCTTTCCTCTTCTAAGTACTTGTTCACCTGTGCATCAAAAAGTAGTTTTAGTTCCTAATATATACTAAATGAAGCAAAAATCCTATAATATTCCAAATGTAATTCAACCTTTCCACTTCTTTTTTACGATTGTCAGCCGGTGCATCCTTGCTCTTGACACCTTTGTACCTCTCTTAAGTTGAGCATCAACCAAAGTAATAGGGGTAGAGTGTTCTTCAGTAAATTGAGACTTAGGTAACTAATTAGTATTACTGGTAAAAATAATAGCATGTGGTCAGATGTAAGCTTGCATACCTAAAAACGATTGTTTTTCTTGTAGACACTTTAAAGGTCATTGTCTTCTTTGTGGTTCGCCTTCTGCATGAATAACAGTAACTTCCATGATACACAACATGTACTCATTGGAAGAAATAAGTATGTATGTCTTTGAATGAATTGTACATGTTACTTTCTTTCTTTTTTTTGAGGACATTGCAGTGATGCAACCTTGCTCTTGACACCTTGGTACCTTTCTTAAGTTAAGCATCTACCAAAGTAATAGTGGTAGATGTTCTTTATCGAATTGAGATGTAGGTAAATAATTAGTGTTACTGGAAAATAATAGCATGTGGCCGAATGTAAGCTTGCATACCTAAAAACAAAGTTTTTTCTTGTACACACTTTAAAGGTGCTTGTCTTCTTTGTGGTTCGCGTTCTGCAAGCATAACAGTAACTTCATTGATACATAACATGTATTCATTGCAAGAAACAATTAATTATGTCTTGGGATGAAGTGTACCTGTTGTTTTCTTCTTTTTAAGGACATTGTGGCAGTACAACCTTGCCATTGACGCTTGCATATTTGATGAAGTTAAATGCTAAGGTAAGGGTTTAATCTTCGAAGTTCAAATCAGCGATGGACCAATCACTCATGTAAGTCTTTAGATTCTTTTGAAATCCGAACTTCTTCAAATGGAGATAAGTGATTCTTCATCTCCTTTTTGTTTTGAACTTTATTAAGAATGACTTTTTGTCAATACTATGATTTGTGAAAATCAAATTCCGTCGAATTTGTTTGACCATATAATTTGACATATTGATATCGCTCGTTTCAGCGATTTATGATTGTCATTATTTTGTAAACTCTATTTATTGTTCGACAAGTCCGTAATTTGATAATGCTATTTTGAAACCTTTGAATATGGTTTGAAATGTCCAATATTTGATAACGGTTATTTTGAGATTTTGTTTTGGTGACTTTATGAGCCATGTCACAGTGTATGTGACTTATTTCCAACTTATCCACGTGGATTGAAACGTGGGCTAGCTTAGGGGAGTTGAGCTAGAGATCGCGATCTTACTTTCTGAACTGGCCTCATATGTCAGGAATGACGTATGTGACCACTTTCTGAACCGACCTCATATGTCAGGAATGACGTATGTGACCACTTTCTGAATGACTCTCTAGTGTCTATTTCCATACTCATATACATTTTGACATTTGATATTTGGTTTGACCTCACTACTGTCTATCTCCGTACTCAGATATATTTTGCCATTTGATATTTGAACTGATCTCTGTTCAGTTGAAACTGGTGTGCCTTTGAAATTTTATTATTCAGATATGTTTTGACATTCAAAACTGGTTTGATTATCAATTCCGTTGAAAACTTTTGTATTCATCTATAGTTTGACATTTGAAATCTAGTTTGATTATTTGTTCCATTGAAACATTTTGTGCTTCTAAAATTTCGTTTCTCAGATATTTTTGTTTTGTTTGATTGTTCCTTTGAGCGACCTTACTAGGCATTTGGCTCTTTCCCTTATAGTATTTCCTTTCATGTGATTAGTAAGTGGGATTTCAGATTCGAAGGGCTAGCTGTGTGATTAAGAGTCAGCTGCTTTATTTCAGAGTTAGTATTGACATTTAAGTATAACAACTAAGACAAGTTAGTATTACTTAGGTTTTGTTTTGAAACTCTGTGTTGGAGAAATTTTGGATTGTATAGAAGTTTTGGGCCCTATGTCAGATATTGATGTATTTTGAAAATTATAAGTATATGCTTTTTGATAAAATTAAAGGTTTTCTGACTTCGTTTTTCTCATATTTTAAGGTTTTTTATTTCTTTTGGGAGACTTCTGATAACTTTAAGGTTTCCTCCGAATTCGATTATACTACCGTTTACGCTCCGGGAATAAGTAATTTTCGGGGCGTAACAATTACTAGCTCGGAATTGGAGCATAATCACCTGTTAGTAACGCCTTCAAAGGTGAGTCAGATTCATCAACGTAAGAAGTTGAGCAGTTTTACAAGGAGCCTGTTACATACAGTTAGTACAGCACAAATATGATCTATCGACATTGTTAATGTTCATGCTAAACACTCCGGGAGAATTTAAAATATGAATTTCAATGTGATAAACATTCGTAACACGGTCCAAACCCAAAGATGAGACATGTTTGACGTCAGTGATCATCAAGACACAATGAGCCTATTGAAGCGGAAGTAAATGGAGGACCTTAGGTTAACATCCAACTTTAGTCTTGACGACGAGCACCGAATTATTTTAATAAAAATCTTAGAAAGTAAAATTGGATTTGGAAAGACAAAGGTACCCAAAATGTTCTTTAGATGAAAGGTTAGGTTAAAACCTTACCAAAACTAAGCTTACGTTTACAAGGAGATAAGCTAGTTTTAAAAACTGATGCTTCTTAAAATTGCTGGGGGTGCAGTATTAAAAGCAATAACCCCTTGTAATGCCCCAAAATTCAGAACGTTAGACACTTGCTCGATCATTTACACTAATACAATAATATCCTCAACCTCATCCAAATAATACCACGAACTGTCAGAGTAACAAAACCATCAATTAATGAATTACTCTTAGTGTACAATCATAATTAATAAACTAAATTTAAATCTAAGTAACGAGCCAGAGAAATTTACCCACGCAGGGGCTCTGATTAGAAATACTAACTTAAATCAATTTTTCGTGTCGACTCTAATCCTTACTCAGGTAACCTAATGCTGGTTATCAACTGCAGAACGGAAGTCAAACGAGAGTGAACTTTTGAGAGTCCAGTAAGGTCGATCACGATTAGAAACAAAATGATTCGCATGATTTTATATTTAAGTCAAATAATAACTTTTAAGTGGATTTTTAAATGAAACAAATGCATTTCAAATATAGACATCGGGACAAATATCAACTCAATCCCTCAAATGAATAGTCATTTCAAAACATTTTAGGTACAATAAAACAGAAACATGTAACATTGAACATGAGCACTACACTATAGAAAAATCACCCCAACAATGCTCGATACATTTTACATATGCATATGTACACTAACTAGTTCATTTAGGTACTAGTTCAACCAACCAACAGACCATCCTTATAACTCCCAAGATTCACTAACTCATGCCAATATTGAGAAGAAATAAACACAATTCAAAACATTTTACGATGATCCAATCAATAAAACAGATGAGAATGAACAAAAAATTCCAAACGATCGTTTTAAGGTTTAAGTTAGGGTTTCATGGGCAGTTCAAAAGTATTTTTATATCAATCATAAAATCAAAGTTCAATATATATGGTTCGTAAAACTGTATGATAAGATATTTGAAATCAGAGCGATGAAATAAGGTTCGGATGAAATTTCTTACCTCGATCCAAGCTAAGCAATGCTAAACGACTTCGATCAGAGTCATCTGAATCAACCTAGATTGATAATTTATTTGTTAGAACACAATCTATGCTACTTTTATTTAAAAAAAAAGAAATTAATATCAACTATCCACGACGTACTCACTCCCCAACCCAAAACGAATCCCACGTACGGTCAACCTAACCACAAAACACGACACATTCCTCGAGACTCACAAATAACTCAAAAATGATTTTAATCTCATTAAGCATTCTTTATGGCTTTATACAGCATATGAAATAAAAATATATTTTCTCAATTTTTGAATATTTTTAATTAAAATAATTTCTTTAATTGTACTAAAAGCTCATAAATAGTCATAATTGTTTCTAGATGAAAGTAAGTCCCATAAATTTTTTTAACAGCTTTAAAATATATATAAGAATATAGAAATTGAAATCAAAGTTTAAAAGACATCAAAACTGTTTTCACATTATTCAGTTTGCTAAATTTAATGCGATACATTAATGATACCAAATCAGCTCCAAAAATTACCAAACTTGTATTGAGATTTATTTACACTATAAATACATCACTACAATTTTTCCAGAATTTATCATGGACTTTAAAGACTCCAAAAGAATTTATAAATTTGAACTTATAGAAAATATTAAAAATACATACGATTTCAAAAAATTGCAAAACAAATTGTCGAATTCTAATATGGCCTAACCTACCCTACTATGAAATTTGACATGCTAACAATCACTGTGCACCTCCCAACGCACGCGCTGAACATAACGCTAGCCCGTTTTTTAGTAAAAGACAAAACAACCCTTTCTATTATAAAAGTTTATATTCTAATAAAGGTGTTTTAAAGAAAGAGGTTTGATATACCATGAGAGTCAAGAACACTTGTATTTTCAAATAACACTCTTATTCACAAAGGTTACTTAATGAAAAAAAAATAGGAGTTTTAAGTCAAAAGTCAAAACAACCCTTATTCTAACAAAAACATATATTCTAGTAACGGTATTTTAAGGAAAGAAGATTGATATCCTATAAGAAGTTAAAAACTCTCATTTTTTAATAACACTCTAATTTTAAAAGAGTATTCAATGATACCCCTAATCACCATTAATCTTTTGTGAAGACTTCAATTTAAAACGGACATCTTCAAAGAAAAAAAATTAATCATTTAACCTAATAATTCCTTTTATATATGCAGAGATAGATAGAATAGCATTAATGTCAAACAAGAATGAAATACTTTTCTTCAATTGACCCACATCTTTCTCTGATGCCTAGACATTCTACAGACCGTGAGTCTGCCACCGCCAAGGGAATTTCGTTCATTTGCCCATCAACTCTGCCCCAATTGTTGAGAAATCATTATACCAGTGAAACTGCAATCTACTGCCTTTTTTTTCGTATCCCAGCATGGCGCCATCTCGGCCCTTATTTTTGATATTGTCATTCTTCCTCTGCTGCTGAAACTTCCTCCCACAGCCACATTCAAAGCACCATCATACCAATATAGCTAAAGTAACAAATGACGGGAAAGAACTGCTAGCATATGAGAGACGAGTTGGTCATTCACTAACTTTAAATCTTTGGTGTCTCCGTTCGTGCAGTTTCTAACGAAAAATAACAATTCAAGTTTTAACCCATGGGCTTGCAACAGCGTCGCCTTGCGTCGCCTTTGATGACACAACTACAAGAAGACTTTCAACCCTTTCAAATTACCAACATATTTGATGTAGAAGATATAACGTGTATAGTATCTCTAGTGTCTTTCTCTCGTATTTTTCTAACTTTTTTCTAACTTCGCTTAATATTTTTTTTCTACGATACATCTCTAATTTGTGGCAAGTGAAAGGGTGTAAAGACACTTTTAGAGAGATGTCACAATCTTTAGAAATATTTAATAAAGGGACACATTCCTTGAATAAAAGACATTTATTTTGAAGGGAGTTATAAATCTTACCAACAGAAACAGATCAAGCGGTGGTAAGAGCTGAAACCAACATATTAATTGGACCCGACACTAAGACATCAAATTCTAAAGTAATCTTGTGCTAGTCACAGCAGCAACAAAATAGGGTCGTAATCGACCACCGGCTCAAAGAACACATCTATTAGAGTGTATTAATCAGAAGTGTAAGCACAAGAAGCAAATATTTCAGATTTGGGTTCTCTTGATTGACTAAGTCGTCAGTCATAATCGACCATTGGCTCAAAGAACACTTCCATTAGAGTGTATTAATCATAAGTGTAAGCTCGACAAGCAAATATTCCAGATTTGGGTTCTCTTGATTGACTAAGTCGTCAGTCGTCCTTCTCCCCCAAATACAAGAATCACTGCAGAATGCACCAGTGAAAAGAGAGTCTTCATTCACACTATATTGTGCGCACTTAAAATTCAATTTTCATTAAAAATAAAAATTAATTTCCTATATTTTGTAAAATGGTCTTTTATTCCATGAAGCTCTATTTACATATTCATCATAACAAAACTGCTCAAAACAAAACAATATATGCAATCAAAATACTAACTATACATGAAGTATTTTCCAAGTTGTGCAAAGCATTTTGTTGCTACCTTGGCCAGCACATTGTTTCCAGCTAAAAACCCTGTGTAGCACCAGTTTTTGAATCACATGTAAACATCCCTCTACACTCTTCTGATCCTGAGTGAAGATCCTGTTGTTCCTTTCATTCCAAATGATAAAGACAGTACTAGCAAAACCAAGTTTACTCAATAGCATTAAAGCTTTTATCTCGGACTTTCCTTACAGCCAGCTGGAAAAATGAGTTCCAAGTTTGTGTAGGAAAATTTTCCAGCTTGTTCTTAATCCTCAATCCTTGTTTACACAACATTTTATAAGATCATAGCAAACTTAGGTATGTTTCCAACAAACCAGATAAGTTTCCACCAAGAGACTTTATCAGCAGTAGCCCTCAGAGCATCCCAGGCTGAATGAATTGGAAACTGCCCTTTCCAAATAACTTTATCTTTGTGGCCGAGGCCGTGGCAATGAAGCATTTGACATACCAAATTCTGAGATGTTGGGGATTAAGCATTAGGTAACACCCACTGATCACTCTCTATTATATCAGCCACTTTGCTATTCATTCGTAGACCAGAGTCATAGACGGCCCTGTATCCAAATCTAGTGATCAAAGAACCCCAAGGCATCCCAACTTCCAACCATAGCCGAGTATCGTTTTTTGTACGTAGTTAGATTTTGGACATCTGCTCTTAGCTTCACCAATTTACACTAGGTCCAAGAAAGATTCACAGGAGGTTTAAAATCCCAGAAATGATTGACACCATTTAACACACTGGGAGTCCATCTTATGTGTAAGATCTCAAAGATGCTTTCAAATTGCAGCCTTGTTCCATTCCTCAAGTCTTTTAAGGCTAGTCCTCTTTCGTTTTCAAGCAAACACAAATCCTTCCACCACCTTCAACCCTTGCATTTCCCTTGCAACTGATATCTTTTCCATGCTACATAAAAGCTGTAATCTTGGCTTCAATCTGGTTAATTATCTTCTTAGACAGGATGAAGATTGAATACCAATACACTTGCATACTAAATAGCAGAGAGTGCTAATTATAATATGTGAGCATAACAGAGATGTCTAGTGGCCCAGGTATTAATTCTATTCGTAATCCTTTCGATAAGAACCTGACAGTCCTTAAAATTCAACTTGGTGGAAATGAGAGGAACTTCAAGGTAGGTGACAAGGAATTGACCTTGAGGAATGTCAATAATTTGCAAAATTTGAGTAGAAGTCCCTTTATCAATGCCAGCCAAAAAAATGGATCTCTTTTGCAGATTGGGCAATAATCTAGAGAGAAGGCCAACTCATTAGTGGCTTGCTTGATCTTGGTGATGGACTTCGTATCAGCAGCAGCCATGACGAATAAATCATCTGGAAAACATAGATGGTTAATGTGTAGATCTTGACATCTTGGATGAAAAATGAAGTCCACGCGGGCAACAGTCATTGAACAAACCAGATAAGGCTTCAGTTACAAGTAAAAACAGGCAAGGAGAGATTGGAACTCCACCAGTTGAGTTACCTTAGCAACTCTAGAGGATCGAGATTCTTATTGAAGCGATGCTCCTTTTCTTACCAGTTAAATCTCAATGGAACAAGATTAGCCATGATAAAAGAAAGAACCAACTGTCCTCCTCAGCAATAAACTCAGCACCCCTGATCCGTATTCTGCATAAGTGAGATTTCATATCAGCTATGCGGCTGAATGACAATTGACATTTTCCCGCAGAATTTTAATTGTTTAAGTGTAGCTCCAAGAGGAGTGCTGATAAGACCATAAGGCAAGTGCGAGTGCCTCACTTCGGTAACCACGGGTTTCCTCCTTGTCTTCATAGTTCCCCACCTAATATTCGAGAAAAAAGCCAGCCTCTTACCTCCTTGCTGATCTCTCAAGCTCCTTGATTGTCTCGCAGATCTGGAAATTCCATCTCTATAACTCTCCTCATACAGAATTGCAGCAAAAACTTTTGTATTTGTCATACTATCTGTGCTATTGATAACATATCAGTTCCTCTTAATAGAAGAAAGTTGAAACTCAGCTTCCATTAAAACTCTCTGAAGCCTGTTCCATATAGGTAGGGTACCTGTGCTCTGGACATGTAACATCAGTAACTGTAACCACAAGCCTTTAATTTGAACCTTAACCCTGCAAATCTTAAAGAATGAGCAACATTCCTATATGAAGTCTAAATCTGATGTTGCCTACGTTTAAGCAATAAGCTACATGATGATGTTTGCTAGATTTTCCTTTGATTTCAATCTCATCAGGCTACAGTCACTAAACAAGGGCTAGGTTATTGTCTCCTTTCATGGTATCTAATCCAATGAAGAACTTGCTGCTTCTTATGGCATCCGACTCCAAGATATAGCTAGAATAGTTTCAAGAAGGAACAACATATACCATCAGGTGTATCCCCAATCTATAACAGAATGAGAATGATACGTAAAGCAAATTGACAGAAGAAAAGTCTAAATTTGTGACCATGAAACATAAATGTAACATTCCAAGAGTAAACAACATAAGCTAGTGTGTTCATGTTAGAGAGGAACATCAAAGGACTAACTCAACTTATCAATTCCAATTAGCACATTTAAACTAACAGGTAGATAAGGAATGATCTCTACACCAATTCCCCTATAACAGTATGCAGCAAAACAGAAACACCAGAGCTGAATTGCCATTTTGCCCTAGACTAACAAATGGTATGTACTAATGTCTTTCTATACACTTCAAACACCGAATGTATCTTTCTAAGTAAACATAACAATCAACGTTATATATATATATATATATATATATATATATATATATATATATATATATATATATATATATATATATATGTCTGCCAAACATCCCAAAACACTGACTCTATTATCTCTACCACCCCGCACCCCCACCCCGACCCCCAAGAGAAAAGAAAAGCAGACGACAAAACTTAATAATTCTTAATTGGAGGAGTCTGGACATTGTTTTCACATACGCTCGGGTAAATCTTTAAGGAACAATTTGCTCGTGCTTTGTTGCCATACCTTATGTAGGTTCAATTAAGGGACACTCCCATACATGCTTCCATTTGAATATCCAGACCAACGAGATTAGTCATGATCAAGAAAAGAACAAACTGTCCTTCTTTACCAGTAGTCTCCACAAGAACACGATCCATCCTTGAAATGATGAAACCTGTTGGCATCCCTGACAACTATCTCTCTCTCAACAAGCTTTGATATTAGTTTTGTGGCAGCATGACAGTTCACACACGCCCGTAGATTTTTTATTATCCTAAGTGTAGTTCCAGGAGGAGTGCTGATAAGACCATAAGCAATTGCGAGCCTCTCACTGTGGTTACATAGACTCTCCTCCTTGTCTTCATAATTCAAGTCATGCAAAACCGATTCCATATCCGGAACAAAGCCAGCCTCTTTCAACCTCCTCTCTAATCTCTCAAGTTCCTGAAACAACTCGTTTGATCTGGGATGCGACTTGTCTCCCATTCGAAAGGCTTGAAGCTTCCCGTTAACTTCAATCATGCTACAACCGAGATCCTTAACTAGCCCTTTTTCCTTCATCACAACCCTTACGTTTGCTACACCATTCCACAGGCATCTTGAAGCATATAGATTCGAGAGCTGTACATAGTGCCCAGTATTTAATGGGTCTAATGCGAAAAGACGCTGTGCTGCATATTCTCCGAGTGCCACATGGCGATAAATCTTGCATGCGCTCAAAAGTGCACCCCATACTGTAATAGCCGGTTCAACAGGCATCTTCAAAATAAAATCATAAGCCTGTTCCAAATATCCTGCACGACCAAGAAGATCAACCACACAAGCATAATGTTGATGGCGAGGCTCAATCCCATAATCTTTCATGCGGTGGAAAAAGTCCCAGCCCTCTTGTACGAGGCTTGAATGATTGCATGCTGTAAGCAGCCCAATAAAAGTGACGTCATTCGGGCCCACACCAGCTCCCTTCATAGCATAAAAAAGTTCAATGGCATCGCGACCACGACCATGCAATCCATATCCCACAATCATGGCACTCCATACAACGACGTCTTTATTTGGCATTTGGTTAAAAACATTGCGAGCGAACTCCACACTTCCACATTTTGCATACATATCGATAATAGCTGTGTTAACAAAAACATTCTCTCTAAAGTCGCTGTTATTGATGTACTCACCCATCCATTTTGCTTGTCCAAGAGAGCCCACCTGGGCACAAGCTAAGATAGTAGATCGAACTGTGACAGAATCGGGTATTATGTTTTTGGTTATCATCTCCCTAAATAGCTCCACGGCTTTGTCAGGGCAACCATTTTTTGCGAACCCCGAAATCATGGCATTCCACATAATCACATTCCGAACCTCCATTTGATCAAACAACGACTTTGCTACCATCACCTGCCCGCATTTTGCGTACAACGTGGTAAGGGCTATCCGTAAATCAGCTTCAAACTCAAAACCGAATTTTATCACACAACAATGAATAGACTTTCCTTGTTGCAGTTCATCCAGATCAGTGTAGGCGCCAAGAACACTCACAAGAGCAATCCAATCCGGTTCCACACCCAATTCTCTCATTCTACTGAAAATCCTCAAAGCTTTCAAAGGCTGCCCATTCTGGGCATACCCCGAAATAATTGAAGTCCATGACACGACTGTCCTATCACCTAATGCATCAAAAACAACCCTAGCAAGATTAATCTGACCGCATTTTGCATATAAGGCCACTAGGCCATTCTGCACAAACACATCGGATTCAAACCCATGTCTAAAAATTTGTCCATGAACTACGCGACCAGTTTTAGCAGCCAGTATGCCACCACAAGCTTTTAGCACGTGAGGTATAGTGAAGCAATCCGGACTAACACCCACTTCTTGCATTCTGATATACATCTCAATAGCATCTCTGAACATGTTGTGCCCGGAATAACACCGAATGATTGCATTCCATAGGTGTACGTATGGGTCAGGAAAATTGTCGAACAGGTGGCGGGCAAATTCAATTTCACCAAGATTCGAGCTGACGTTGATGAATTTGGTGACAATGAAGCCATTGCAAAGAAGTTTGGATACGAGCAATTGGGTGTGTATTTGGGTCAGGTGTTTCTTGTGGGTAGATTTCTCAAGGAGAGAAGTGTAGTAAGACTCTGGATTGAAGCTATTTTCTTCGTGTAAGTGACACTGTAGCTGGAGAGGTAAAGAAGAATAACGGCGGAGGAATTTGAAAGTATGTGTGGGATATTCAAATGGTCGAATTTTGGCGTAAAGAGAGAAGAAAGAGAGGAGAGTGAGGGTTGGGTTTCTAGTGGAGAGTGAGAGGTACAGAGCCATGCAGGACCAAGTGTCAGTGTGTCAAACTTGGGGAACAAAGATAACAATCTGCACACGCGTATTTCTTCATAGCGAAGGGCCAAGAAGAGCACGTCATCTCGGTTGAATTACGGCTGCTCAGTTGGTAAGCCAACTCGGAGTAGGAAAGCAAAGATCACGAGAAAACTGGAAATGCAAATCCAAATATGAGTAGGAAGATAGACCCTTTTTGCCTATAAAAAGAGAAGCACTTGCAAATCTTTGTCATAAACATCACAGCAACTCTTTGCGTAAGAGACGATGAAGGGCTCCTTCCCTTTTGTTCACGATCATATTTTCTGATCAACCTTTGCTCGTTCTGTTCTCAAAGTAGATCATGACAGGGTACCGACGATATCATAATAATGCTCGACGTCCCGGAGCTCGTAAGATTTGGAAGCCTACGGTACCTTCATGGGAAAAAGGAGTTTTGTTCTAAAGTGGGATTATTCTCATGGGATAAGTTTGTGGAAGCCAAAAGATATGTACACCTCTCGGACAGAATTATGAAGTGGAACGATTCAGCTGCCGAGGAAGCATTCAAGAATGCGAAAGACCGATTTTGTGCTGAGATCAGGGTCCTTCCATGTGACGATATCCCCGCGCCTAATCCTGATATGATCATAGATGAGATTGACTGGAACGAGGAGATAGATGCTCAGCTTGTGTCCGGATTGAAAATCGTGTCCTCCGATGATGAAGCAGAAGATGAGAGCGGGAAATCGTTGAACGCGGCATTCAGGACTCCGCTCGTTGAACGCGGCATTCAGGACTCCGCTTGAGGCCATCATCCCTACTGGATGGGACGCCCCTGCGGAAACCGATGAGACGCAGAAGGCTAGAATTTTGAGTAGCTTGATGGTATGCACACAGTGATCAAGTCGAACATATCTTGTTGAACACGGTAACATGATCAGCGAAGCCATTATAACTTAATTTAGTGCAACAATTGCCATAATTATTCAAATCTTGTACAGTATACATGTTGGTTTTTAGTTGATCCGATCCAAATAAAATTCTTTAGTACCTACTTTCATGGTCTCTCTGTAAGTTATGAAACCACGTGTTACGACTATTCCAAATACAAATAATAATTATTATATATATATATATATAAAGAATAGCAGGTAAAGAATCAAAAAAAAAAAAAAGCACAGCAAGAAAGAATGTGGTTTAACTTAAAAATCTCTGTTCACAAGTGAAGCATGCAAGTCTGTAAGATTGTGGATGATATGCAGAGTCTCTTTTTTGGAAGCCAACATTCCCGTCGAGTTCTCAAATTTTACGATGGGACCATCGCAGATTAGGCCACAACAGGAAAACACCGCCCGCCCACTCCAGGAGAAAACAATCAGCTACATACTTCTGTTAGAAGTTGGCGTTAGGCTAACTTGGTTGCACCATTCCACTTCTGCTTGCAAAGCACAGAACACAAGTCCTATATACTTCAAATACTTGGTCCAAACGGATTGAAACCTTTGATGCTTTGCATATTGCAGCTTATGGTTATTCCGAACTCTTATCCATCACAAAAAGACAACACTGTCTTGTTGTCTCTTTTCTGTTGTACTGCTAGCCATATTGTCAATAAAGCCTTAATTTTTACCAGAAAAACCAATCTGATAATTACTGTTCAAATCTAAGCTTAACTTTTTTCTTCTTCATGTTTCAGCATCCAAAATGGTTTCTTCTGTATATTTGACCGGCTCCCCTGTTAATATCCTAAGACGGCACATGATACAATACTTCTGGAGAACTATGACTTTGTCGTAACTGTCACCTGCATTATTCACTTACCATTGTGATTGGGAAATGCAGTGGTTTACCCCTGTCAATACAAAACAACTGGTCACAAAAACACACGGGCAGAGATATAAACTCATATGCACTAGGCAATTAAAACAATATGTATGCCATCATGTAGTTCTCTAAGCACCGATAACCGGATGATCACGAGTCATTCGAATGTTAGGTCCAAATCCCTTGCGTGTAGGAGAATTGAGTGCAGGAGTGAACCTCAACGAGGAAACATTGTCAACTTATAAATCTTAATTCCTCCAACAATGTACGAGAAGCAGAGAAACGTTTCACCATATTCATGTATAACTTAACAAAGAACAGCCTCGCGCACGAGACTCCTACCTCCGCAGGGCCCAGTGAGATCACATCATGGTTAAATGTCCAACTCCTACCCCTGCAGTCGTATCGAAGCTGCTACTGCATTTCAAATACATGACCTGGAGGTCAAAATTCAACAAAAATAAATAGAAAAATCATCTCCCCTACTGACCCAAAGGGCAGCTGGAAAAAAGAGGGAGAGAAGGGGGGTTGGGTGAGGGGAGGGTTTCAAGACCGGAAGAGGAGATCTTTATGATGAAGAACTGAACGAAACGTGCCGCTTCTCTTGACACATCACACCAAATACTAGTCGCTCAGAAAATTTCTCGCAACCATTTACCTACACTAGTAATAATTTCTCATTGGCACAAGAAACAACAGGCCTCATCCAGCCTTCCTTTTTACAATATGACTGAACATAACAATGTGTAACACGGTTATCTTCCACAAAGTTTCGTGTGATGCACCATATTTATGAAGGTAGCCTAAATGTAGAAAATGTGGATCAAATATTACATGATCCTGCACCATTGGTCCTGACCATGTAGAACCGCTGGATCGGGGGGCTGATGTAATAGGAGGAGGGGCTAAGGGAGGCAAGAAAATATTTTACCTTATATTCAACGGTCCTAAAGGTGCGGTACAATTGGTACTGAACCATTGAATATTTTCACATATAACGAGACTCTGCATGCCCATGAAACTGCATAATAAGAAATCAGCAATGTAAAATACATCCTTCACAATTAATTCAGTGCCAAGTTAAAACCGAGCATTATCATCAGTAGCTAAGTGAGACTCAACAAACCGTAGTTTAGTTGGCTGTTTAATTCAGTGCCAAGTTAAAAGAACCCATAATCACCAGTTAAGTGAGATTCAACAAACTTTAGACTTGGCTTTTCTATTTCACCTCAATTTATTCTTCAATATTGCAACCTCCATAGACCAAAGATACATCAAGTGTGTAACTGTTCATAGAAATTCTTGATGAAGGTTTCCAAAACTCATTATCACGCACATGTTCACGCTCTCAGTTGGATCTTTTAGAAGTATGTTTTGCAAATAAAGACACCCAGGAGGGAAGGAATAATAAGGGGGCTCGCGGGGGGTGTGGAGAGACTGGGCAAAAATAAGTTATAAGGGAATTTCCCACAAGAAACCCTGTCCCTAAGGATCCAACACTAAAATCTAAACCCCAAAGAAACAGTACAGATAATGCGTATGTTAATCATCGTACAGTCAACTATGCAATGCATCCTTTGAAGCCAATTTGGTCAAAAAACAACATCCACATCTTTTTGTTTTTAGTGAGGCGAACTAAAGTTCCAACTTAGATGGAAGCTCAAATAAGTAGCCACACAAAGGTATGAAAATATGTACTAACTAGACATACAAAAAGCAAACATAGACTTCCATATCCATGGAATGCCATATTCCTTGAGCAACGCAACAGAATTGTGGAAAATTAGGGAAGGTCCAAAAGTAGCAGACTTAAACTAGGTTCTTTAGGATTACTGAGTATTAACACTTCAATGCAAAAGTCCGGTGATCAAGAAATGTGCACAATCGGGAAAGATCCTGGAAGTAATCTTACTTACCAAGTACGACTGTGGAAGGTTTATTAACTCTCACTTACCAAGTAATCTGATTTACCAAGAAATTTATATGGAGGGCACATGTGGCAAGGAGGGTTACTTTTTATGCTCGGTGAGCGGCTCATGTTACAATTCTCATGAACAGAACCTCAAAAGTTAAAAGAACCATTTCATATGCAATATTAAACTAATACCGCAACCAAAGTGGGTGGCGCATACACCAAATGCAATTAAACCTGCAGCTACCAAAGCACTGCCTGAAGCGGTCCAAGAAAACTAAGAAGGCATCACGTGTAAGAAGGATGATTCGAGAGCCAATTGTCTGCTACTTTACTTCAAGGTCTACTGGCCTACTGTGGACTATGCCTAAGACGGGTAATTTGCCAAAAAAGCAAAAACCTCCATAGCTTGATCTCCAGAAAGCAGATAAAGTGAGTCCAGTCGGTCTCATCGAGTAATGACAGAACACGACATACATATTTCCTTAATGCAAGATGCAGCTGAATAGAAACTTGCTCATAAGAAAACAAAACCCCCTCAACCAAGTAACCACCACCTATAAAGCACAATTTCAACAAAGTTTGACTCCCTACAATAATGTATGCAATTAAACAACCACATCATATGCAGTCTAATGTACTAAGAATTTGTAAATCCACTTCAATCGACAATCAACAAACAAATGCAAGCTTCACATCCAAAAGTAGAGTGGTAAATCTGCAAATTCATATGAACTTAAAGCAAAAATTTCTCGGAGCAATTCTAACTGTCGTTAGAATTTTCATTTCAGTTTGAATCAATTTTGAACCTGACACGGTTGAGTGTTTCGCAAGTTCATAGCATAGTTTAGGAGCTATTATGAAGCTTTTGTTTTCACCAAAATATAAAATCAATCCAGGAATACAGGAACAAGCATTGCATAAGAATCAAATGTACCACAAACAAGATTAATTAACCGTAGAAAGTTCTCACTTCCTAATGTACTGTTAGCCTGGTCACAGCGTGATCAAGTGACAAGGGAAAGATGATGTGCTTTGTCAGGTTGAGTGTTAGCCAACTACTAGTTCATATTCCTTGCAACGTAATACCAATGAAATAGATATTTTGGTCAACAGAAAGAAAATAAAATGCAACCACAGAATATTCAGTCTGTCTACTTTACTAATTCAATTGCCAATTGTTGCTATGGAATGATCAATCCAAGTTATCTAATATGGAACAAATGTCAATTTACAATCAACAATCATACGTGCAAAATCAAACGAAGGAACAAAGTCAACACGAAAACCTCAAGCAGGAACAGTGATTTTCATTATAATCCGAGTCATTCTTGATCCCGTCAGTGTGACGTTCTTCGCTCCGACAAACCTCGATCTCGCAAACAACTTTGCAACCTCCCTCGCCTCCCCATCCCCGCACTCCTCCACCACCACCACGCACACTCCCCCAACCCTCACCGTCCGCTCCATCTCCGCCGCATACCGCGACGGAAATAACGCCTGGTCAAAATGCGCACTGAACCCCAAATCAAACACATTATCAAAAAACGGCAGGTTATGAGGATCGGCACGGGACGTCACCGATCTGGTTGAGGGCAAGGACGGGTTGGCCAGCGCCGGCGGAGAGGCAGAGGACGCTGGAGTGGTTGGGGAGGAGGGTTAGGTTTTGGAGGGAGGTGAAGAGGGAGGCGAAAGAGGCGACGGCGCTTTGGAAGGACTTGGTAGAACGGAGTCGGCGGTTTCTTTTGTGGAGGGAGGTGAAGGGGCAGTGGTGGCGTCGCAGGTGGATTTGGGGAACTTGTGGTGGAGGTGGGAGGTGGGGGCGGAGGGGAGGCAGGTGTCGGGAGTATGGAGGAAGAGGATGAGGAGTGTAAGGGTGGCGATGGTGATGGAGGCGTAGGAGAGCTTGTTCAGGAAGGCCTGGATGTGCCTCGGATGTGGTGGTAGTTGGCCGGCGTTCGTCGGTGGCTAAAGCGCCCGGATTGGGCGGTTGGCCGTTGTTGATGACACCTTACAAAAAATTGGCGAAATTTTGTTTTAGATACGACAGCGAGATAAATAAGGTCCGTACGTTACGAAATTTGTTTTCTAGCTTAGCAATGATGATGAAAAAGTTTTTTTTTGCGTATTTTTATTATTTTTATTTTTATTTTAAATAAAATTATTTATATAGTAACAAAAAAATTGAAAATACTTCAAAGATATTTTCAGCTTTTTCACTCAAACTTAGTCCAATATAAAAAAAAATAGCTAAATTAGTTTTAGTGAAAATGATAAAAGTACAGGAACGAATTTTCAAACTGAATATGAAAATCATGAAAATAAAAACATAAAACAAATATTGTAAGCATACGGGGCCTAAGAATTTTTGACCCATGGTGTAGACCGATGACGTAGCACTTTGAAACTTATTGGAAAATTTGCAAAACACCGATAATTCTTTTTGTCTAGGACTAATAACACTTATATTCCTGAAGTTCGGATATATTTACAGACAAAGATAAGACAAATTACACTTATGTCCGTTGACCAAACAGAATCTTAAAAACCCTAACGATTTTAATGAAAAGACTTTATTGCCTTTGAGTTTGAAGGTTATTTTTTTTTAATGTCATTACTCCATTATTGCCCTTTTTTCCCTTCTTTTCTATCTTTTCCTTTTCCTTTTCCTTTTGGAGAACCCACCACCGCAGGATCGATGGTGGACTGAGCCTAGTTAGGCCGAATGTTCCAGCTCCAGATTAACCCGCCGCCATTATCGCACTGGAATTAACTTTCTTTCAACTTGAAATTATTGAGATCGGCAGCAATACCATGTTTGAACAATGGACTTTCTTCGCACGATGTAAATTTCATGCGCTATCAAACCTACAGTGGTTAATTGCAAACATGATGTCCCCAAGGACTTGTTCAGGCAAAAAAGGATATGCCCTCTTTTTAATTTGTGCATCGCAAGTGATCAATACCTACTGGGTTTGTGAATTAATACAGGATGGTTGCAACAATTTGAAGCAACCTGAGATCGATGGTGCTCGTCGTAGTGGGAAAAGCTGGGTTCGTGAGTTGGGAAGCGAGCAACAAATATGCCCATATTTCACAAAGCTGGGTTTGCGAAGGGATTGTCGGTGGGGTGAAATAGGGTTTGCGACGGGTTGCGAAGTGCAGTAATAAAAAGAGAGCTACGGGCGGTGTGGGTGTGGGACGAGCTTGTCGGCGTGGTGGCGTGGTGTGGGGAGAGGCTGCCGGGGGCGTGGGGCAAGGAGAGAGGGGGCTGTCGGCGGCGATTTCAGATTTAGGGTTTCTAAAAAAATTGGGGAAGAGAAATTCAGTAGTTTTGAAAAAAAAATACTCATGTTTACCCTAATTTAAAAAATAAGATTTTAGATTTTGTATATTATGTATATACAATATAAGGGTAGTATTGACATTTAAAGAATACACATGAATGACATCAGCTAAAAAGTGCAATTTTTTAATTGATCTAGAACGGATAGACACGGCAGATACATTTTCAAAGTTTTTTTTATCACGGTATGTTACATTTTGAAACATAATGTCCTTGACTGTAATTACGCCCTAACCTCGGGGACATAGGTATAATTAGCCCTTACACTTTATGAGAAGAAATAAGAGAAAACAAAACTCATCACAATTCATGACTATTATAACTTTATATTGACAAATTAACTTATAGTCAGAAAAATTCCCAAAGCCGTCGCACCAAGCAGATTAAACTCTATGGATGGTCATTTGTCCAAACAAGGAGTACTCGTCACAGCAAGATCCACATTCCATTGCCCGCTCCACACACCCGCTGCCCAACAAAGAGAAAAAAAAAAACAATCAAATACGAAACAACCTTTACACCCACTAACACTATATCAACACCAAAGACAACATCAGTATCATTAATAATGAGTAACATATCGAGAATCCCAACAGGAAACGACCGTCGTGCTACTATTTTGACCATATTCCAGTAATTATTCTGGCCACTGCCATTGATTTTTTTGAATGTTGTCGACAATGAACAATCCTATCTTGGAAATCGAAGCTTCCTCTTACCATAACAACACTGAACATAAAATCCACAGTCAAGTATTGTTGATCAAGAGGATCAAGGATCTTTTTGATCTGATCAGATATGGACACTACAAGAAAAAAGGCTTTTAGCGACGGAAAAATCCGTCGCTAAAAGCCTAAACTCTGTTGCTAAAAGTTTTAGCGACGGATATACCGTCGCTAAAAGTCTCTCGTATAAAAGCCCGTTACTAAAAGTTTGGCGACGGAATTTTCAAATCCGTTGTCTAATATTGCACTTTTTGTGACGGATTTATTTATTAATTAGCAACGGAATATCCATCGCTAATTATATTTTAATTTATTTTCTATTTTGTGAATTTAGCTACGGAATAAATTTTTTCTAAATAAGAGTTTTGGCGACAGAATATTCCGTCGCTAAAAAGTTGATAGAAGGGGACACTTTTAGCGACAGAATTAATCCGTTGTCAAAAGTAAAAATTCTTTTAAATTTTTTTTATTTTTCTATTACCCAGACCTGTAATAAAATTTTCAATTCTCAACAACGCACAATAATCAATACACGAAGAAATATATATAATCAATTATAAATAAATATTTATTTTAAAAAATACTCATGATGTACAAGCCGGGCGGGAGGAGGGGGGACAAGCTGGGACTGGGCACGAGAAGGGGCTCATCATGGGTTGCCGAGTCCCGGATCTGGATCCTGCTGATCCGGGGCCGGCTCGGCATGTCCAACAGCGATACCCTGCTCCCTGATCATCCTCAACACCACCGTAGCAATGCGCTGGATCTCCTCGTCGTCCAACGGATGCAGAGGAGCCGGTGTCTGTGGAGGGGCAGCAGGGGGTGAGGACGCTCCTATCACGGCACGAGCAGTCGTGCTAGGCAGGCCGCGTATGCGGCCTTTCGGCCGATTGACGACCTCCGGCGTATCCAGCCATCGCTTCAATGCCCCAGTACTCGCACCCGTACTAGTGGACGCTGATGGCTGTCTGCACTCCCTAAGCTGTTCATACGAGGCCTGCAAAAACAGTGATTTACAGATATGTTAGGGCATTAATTAACGCAACAGACATTGAGGATAGAAAGAAAAAATTAACAACTTAATTAAACACATCGATCCGCCGGGCAATATCTGAAACATAGTCGCCGGCCCGGTGCGCCTCGTCCTTGTCCTTCTTCCGCACGTGCGTCTGATTATACGTCAGAGCTATGACCTCATCCTCCTCCAGATCCGGGTTCTGGACCGCATTCATGTGTCGGACGATGTCGTGTGGCACCGACCCCCCGTGTGCGTCGGATCTCTGTTCTGTCTGTTCTCGGCTCCCTTCTTACTCTTGTGTCCCAGCCTGGATCCGCAGCCACCGATCTATCATCTCCCCCTATACAGTCGGAGATATCCAATGTGGGGGATATGTCTTCATCTCCGTCATCGGGGCACCATCGGGCAGCATCTTCTTCGCCCGGTCCCGTGCGTCGTGGAGCCATCGGCGGTAATTCTTGGCGATGTAAGCAAAGAAGGCCTGCCGCCCCAGTGCCTGCTGATCAGGCGAGTCAAACGTGAACCCCTCCTGCAAGGCATTCAATAACACAAATTAATTTAGAAAACAAACTCTAATTAAACAAATACTATCGCAGGAAAAAAATACTTCAACGTACGGGACTCCCTCGTAACGGCATCCCAGTCCTTCCAGTACAGGCGTGGCTCGAAGAATCGGCCCTTCACAAGAACGCCGATCTTCGTCCTCGCCTGATTCTCCAGGATCCTGCCAAAGAAGTAGATAAATAAATTAATACAGTTCAAATATAAATTAACATCCCAAATTGTGATTTTTTTTACTTACAGGCCCTCCTGGGTGAGCGTAACTCTCTGTTTACGCTGGGGGTCGATGCGTACCCCGCGTGTCGGGCCACGGCCTCGTCGAGAAACACAGACATTAATACAGTTCAAATATACTTCAAATATAAGGCTAGCAAAAATGTACTAAACACCGTTATCAACTATACCTGAGGTAGAACCCAGGAAGAAGGAGAATCAACGCGCGTGTGGGATGAATCTGCATCGGGCTGGGGCGACGACTGGGGCTAGGGTGACGGCTGGGGCTGGGGCGATGACGAAGTCGACGACTGGGGCTGGGGCGATGACGACGGCTAGGGCTGGGGCGATGGTTGGGGGTGACGGTTGGGGCTGGGGCTGGAGCTGAGCCCCCATCTGTTGTACGCTATCACTCTGTGCCTCGTCATCAGTGAGCAATGACGAGGTGGGACCCACCAAGGAGGAAGCAGCTTGGCGTCCAGCCCGGCCATGAATAGCTCGTATCCTATCCATATCTGACTTTGTATAGATAAATTGCAAAGACATTAACACGTTAAAAACAATAATTTGGCAGAAATCATCATCAGCACTATATATATGAACGGAGGTGCAAAAACACATCAATATGAACCAAGTTCTAAAATGTTACTACATTTTTTTCGTGATGTTACAACATTACAAGTCAATCATTTTCAGTTTGGGAATCATCATCATCTTCCTCACTAGACTCGTCGTCCTCTTCATCTTCTAATTCATCCTCTTCATCAGTAGACTCAGTCACATCATCTCCAACACTTTCTACGTCTTCCACGTCATCATCTACGACTTCTTCTCCTACATGAAGTGTTGTTGGAAGAGGAAGATCGTCCTCCTCGTTGTTGACCTCAACAGGTAACAAGACAGGTGGTTGGTCGGCTTGAAAGGTGTCTATCTCACTGTCATATGTCACGGGCAATTTCTTGGACTTGATAACTGTATACCAATGAGATTTGGGATTGGCGACGTCCTCTGCGTAAAAGACTTGTGTAGCTTGACTAGCAAACACAAAGGGCTCGTCTGATGCAAGTCTTGACTTGACATTGACATCTACAATCCCTTGAGAGCTAACACGGATTCCTCTACTGCATGTGACATCGAACCACGTACACTTGAACATTACCAGGCAGTTTTGGGAACCCAGATATGTTAGCTCAACAATCTCATCTAGCTCTCCGTAAAAGTCCATGCAATTCTCAGCATAACAGTCGCCGTTGACCAAGACTCCACTGTTTTGGGTTTGTTTTGTTCTGTCATCATCTTTTACGTTAAACCTAAACCCGTTGATGATATAGCCTCCATGACAGGATGCTTGTTTGTTAGGGCCTTCAGCTAGTAATTTCAAGCAGGAGGCCACTGGTCTATCCATTGACTGAACCTATTGTAGATGACGGTAAAAATTAAGGATAAATCAGTATACTAATTGGCCACAGAACTGTATATAACACATAATATAATTTCGTTAAAGACTTACACGCCTTTTGAACCACTGTACAAATTGTGATTTTCGATGAGATTCAAGTCCAGCGGGATCAGTGATTAAAGATTCCGCATCGAACTCACTGCAAACCAATATAATTGACTCGCTTATCACACACTTTCAATTATGTACAGCAATGTAAGTGAATTAAGACATTAACTTACTCAACGAATGTCGAAACTTCATAGCAATTTAGAAGGGCATATATTGTTGCAGCACTGTACTCTTCATCCGTTAGCCATCGAGTATACGTTCGGCCGAACGGACTACCAGACTGCTTGAATATTGACAATTGCCCTTCCAAATTTGTGCTCCATCCGGGCTCATTTTGGCCTAGTTGATTTAACCTTGTATCAACATCAGGCCCGAAATATTGACTACAAAAGTTTACAAGTTCTTCCATTACGTAAGCCTCCCCAATTGACCCCTCAACCTGAGCCTTATTGTGGACTTTTTTCTTTAAATGTAACATGAACCTAGAAGTTTACCGAATCGAGTTAGGTGGAATATCAATGATAACATGTGTCGTATTAATGCAAACGAACAACTGTAACAATTTAAAGATTACCTCTCAAAGGGATACATCCACCGATATTGCACGGGTCTACCCATCTTAGCTTCATATGCCAAGTGAACAGGCAGATGCTCCATTGAATCAAAGAACGAAGGTGGGAAGATTTTCTCCAGCTTGCAAATCATCACCACAATGTTCTTCTCAAGCACTTTCATGTTACTCACCCGGATCGTAAAAGAACATATATCTCGAAAGAAATGAGATAATTCAGTTAAAGTCTCGTAAACAATCCACGGCAACAGTCCCCGGAAGGCAATAGGAATGAATCTCTCCATGCACTATAAGAAAAATGCCCTGGGGCAGCGCTCTATAGCAGCGGTCAAAACAACCACTTGCACATGCCATATACTGCAGCGGCTAAGATGACCCGCTGCTATAGGTCATAAAATTTTGCTTTGGCTTTATGCGCGGCTGAAAACTTTAAGCTGGAAAAGGCCCGCGAAATCTGAGAAACAAGCGGCTAAAGGAGGTTACGCAGCGCCCGTACCGCCGTCGTAGCCTTTTTCTTTTTATCATTTATTTTTACTATCCCATGACCTCACGTCACTCTCTTCCTAGAATCGCCTCTCCATCTGGTTCTCCCTCTAAAACACACACACACACACACACACACACACAGGCACACACACAAACACCAGGTTCACAACCAGGCACCACATGAACAAGAGACGCAGGCACTATTTGCACACACAAATGCACCTGCACCAGGTGCACGCACCATTTGCGCACAGAAAGGCACACACATCAACACCAGGCGCATGCACCATTTGCACACACACACACACACACACACACACACACACACACAGAAGAGCGCACACGCAAAATTGTGCCTCTGGTTCTCTCCCTCTCCCTTTCCGTCTTTCAATTGCTTCAATCTTCCCAAAATCGACCTTTCTCTAATTTAATTTTTCATTTTTCTAACTATTCTCTTACGAACGCATGCACGCACACAAACACACACAAAACCTAATATTGTCTTATCTCTAACCTTCATCAATTGATTTGCAGATAGAACACTAGTGGTCGCATTTCATCGTCTCCGCATTTGTGCTTTTGAGGTAAGTTTGATGTTACTTTGTCTCTAGTTTCTTATAATTTTGTGCATAGTTGGTTATGGACTTAGCAAAGTCGCATTTCATCATCTCTGTTGAGTGCTTTGAATTGCATTCCACTCTTCTTCCAGCCTTAAATTGAATATTGATATGGCTTTGGCTCCATTTTGTTAACATACATTTGCTGCTTCTTTAATTCAAATGGAATTTTTATCTGTTTTGGAAAACCCCTTCCAGTTTAGACTTTAAACAATCTATTTTGTCATTATTGGTTTTAATTTTGAGGTTTTGCTGGTTATTGGCTGTAAGGATAAGAATCTGCACTTTATGAGTTAAAGATGGATAAATTTAGTGCAATTTTCAAATATTATATATACTTGTTTTTTGTTGATCAAAAAAGTAATGATCATAGCCAATAAAGTAAAGTGTGATAGGTGAGACATGTACTGTGATTATCACTTTGTAATAAATTTAGGGGCAACACAGTTTTAGGAAAAAATAGGTAAGAGTATGAAAAGCTAAAGTTAAATAGTGGAGAAACGATTTTCCTTGAAACTGTCTTCAGGCAATTTAAAGCTGCCCTACAGCCATCCATTCGCTAGAGGAATATATATATGTTTTATTGGAAGAAAAAACTTGCACACAGTTGTAAAAGCATGCTAGACCTAAATTTTGTTATTGCAAAAGCATGCTAGACTTATTTTCCCTCTTAATAACATCTTGATCCTCACTGTCCAAGTAGTAACTGTAATTGACACTTTCAACCCAAAAATGTTATCCTCGAAGAACTCCCAGTTGCTTCTACATTTCATTTTAAACAAGGGTTAGTTACAAAACTGTCCCTTAAGGTTTACACGTTTTTGCACTTTGCCTCCCGTGTTTACAACTTTTGCAATAATGTCCCTCAAAGTTGATAAAACCGTTGTAAATAGCTCCAAAATTGGACGTCTGTTCAATTTTGGACGTTAAGTCCCCATGTGCGGTTCGCGTGCCATTTTAGCATGGGCAAATATGTCATTTTCCTACCCATCTTCCCCATTGTGTTCATCTCTTTCTTTCGCTGTTCATCTATCCATATCTCTCTACCTATCTTCTATGAAGATAAATAGGGTATGGTTTGTTCATTGTTGAATTGGAATCAAGACCCCAACCTTAAAAACCCTAAGAATAAGAAAAGGGGGGAGGAGAACGAAACCGATTTACGGGACGAGGCCAGCTTGCTCCTGGCGAAGGCGAGACTCAGAGCTCACGCTCCTCCTAGATCTGCTTGCAGAGCTCTTCCAACTTCTTTTGTTCGGCGTCGTGCTTCTTCTCTGCCTTCCACACGTTCTCTATGTTCCGAAGGTTGCCCGTGTGCTATCCCTTCTTGTTCAAAAACTTCAACGTCATCTCTAACTTCTACCCTTTTTTGCTTTGCACAGTAAACATGGTATTCCCTCAATTAATCTTTGTTGTGATGTTTCTGTCCAATTGCCCATAAATAATCCAAATTCTCGGTCGACAGAAGCAAATGTCCGTACAGTTCCTCAATTTTATTTTTGGCCGCTATAATCTTTCATCTCAGAGCCGTTAGCTATATCAAGCTTTTCTTTCAATTCCATCTAAATTTGATCATGGATTTCTGAACAAGAAGGAAGGCACGCGATTTTGATCCCAAACACCCTGATTGGCTTTAATTTCTAGAGAGAGGAACTTTCTGATGAACATATCCAAGAGGCTTTTGGGCGCAACGATTGTGATTCTCCCATTTTTTGGCGGCTTTCTGGTGCACGCTGGCGACATAGCGCACCAAGAGTTATCACCATCATCACCCATCCTGCTTTTTAAAAAATAAACCAGATTCGAAGATCAAATCAATTTGTTTTTGGTAATGGAATCAACTATGACTCTAAATCTAAAACCTACTAAAATCAATTCAAAAAACTTGAAATGGAAATGCAATCATCTTGAAAGCAACGTTGGTTCCGATTTTGGTGGTATCATGGCGGGGTCTCCGGTGACGGTGTGGTAGGATGGGTTGGTTGGTGAAAGAGAATAAAAAAAGAGGCGGTGGCGGAGCAGTGCTTGTTTCAATGTATGTGTGTATGTGTGTGTGTGTGAGAAAGAGAGAGACATAGAGACATACACATAGAGAGAAGCATATGAAGAGAGAGAAATGAGAGATGGGACGGGAAAATGACATATTTGCCCATGCCAAAATGGCACGTGAACCGCACATGGGGACTTAACGTCCAAAATTAAACGGACATCCAATTTTGGAGCTATTTGCAACGCTTTTGTCAACCTCGAGGGACATTATTGTAAATGTTATAAACACGAGGGGCAAAGTTCAAAAACGTGTAAACCTTAGGGGTCAGTTTTGTAATTAACCCTTTAAACAATAACTCTTTACAATTCAATCATCTAATTGTCACTAGTGTCGTGCAAAAAATCAGAAAATGGAAATAGGAAAAAGTATTTCATTAAATAAAACTTAACTAGAAGAGGTGCTAATTGTTGCTTTCTTCTACTATCGTGAGATGACCGGTGATCTTGAGGGGTAACAAATCCACCCAACATCCACGCTTGGTTAGTGCTTTTATCCTTTAGTTATATAGCAAAACCTGTTTCATTTTCAGGCTAGATGAACTTAATTCGATGAATGTTTAATTCTGCTTTATACTCGGAAAACTAGCACAGTTTGCAAAGCAATGGAAGTTATAGCCCCTAAGTAGCAAGCAAGTTAAGTTATTAAAGCGATATGCTGGAGTAAATCAGCCATTGGGAGTTTCCATTGGTTGTGGTTGTATCACTGAGCAGGAATAGTTTTCTAGCTAGTTGCAGATTCAATTACTTCTGGCTTCAAACTTGTTCCAGTGATCGACTTGGCTTTATCATACAACTTGATGTTTTCGTAGACTAGATATTGAAGCCCAACATAATTTGCTTGCTTCATGGTAGTACCAATGAATAATATGTATGTTCAGTTGTTTGGTCTGTGGGTATTGTTAGTTGAATAACATGGTTCTTGAAGCTAACATTCACTTTCTCCTTTCTACTTCGGTACTCAATATAAAGAACACTGATAAGGTATGTTGTTAGTTCAATAGACACACATCACAGACACACACCCACACACCACTTTACATGGTAAAATCTTGGAAAGTGGGAGTAAATTGCCAAATGCAATTCAAAAGAAGCGGCGAAAAAGGGTTTAGGAAGTGCCCAGATGGCTGCTGTAGCCTTTTCTTTTATCTTAATGTTCTCTTTTTGTATACCCCAACCTCACGTAGTCACGTTTCTCTTCCCGAAATCGCGTCTCTGGTTCTCTATCTCCCATTCTCTGAAACACACAAACACCAGTTGCTCACACAAACACCAGAAGCACACACATGTAAACACCAGACGCACGCACTGTTTGCACACAGAAATGCACACACATGAAATTGTGCCTCCGATTTTCTTCATCTCTTTCTCTCTCCCTCTCCCTCTCCCTCTCCGACTTTCAATTGCTTCGGTCATCCCAAAATCAACCTTTCTCTGATTCAAATTTTCAATTTTCTATCTTCTCTCGCACTCACAAACACGCACATATTCAAACCCTTGTCCAATTATTTCTGGCCTTAATCAATTGTTGTGCAGATAGAGCAATCGCAATCGAATTTGATTGGCTCTGATGGTTTGTGCTTCTGAGGTAAGTTTGCTGCGCATCAGTTGGTTATGGAAGTCGCATTTCATCGTCTCTGCGGTGTGTTTTCAATTGAATTCCATTCTTTTTTCAGCTTTAAATTGGATATTAATTTGGTTTTGGCTCCATTTTGTATTAACATCGACATGTAAAACACATTAGTGTTTGTGTGTGCGCGCTTCCTTGTATTCTGTGTGTTAAACTGACATGGAAACATAAGACATAGTAAGTAGTGTTTGTGTGTGTGGGAGGGAACCTGAGAAATATCAGGGAGATGGAGCTTGATTATACAGGATCCTAAGTTGTGGGAGTTGGGGGTGGAAAACCATTATTAGGTCTCCTAGCCACCATGACACCCAGGTTTGTATCCCAGTAATGGCATGTAAAGTACTATTATAAGTGAATGAATTTTAATTTAATTCACTTGCATTGAGTCCTATCCCTTCTAAGCAGTAAATTTCTCAAAAGGTGATAGAATTCTAACCTGTCAAACTACTTCAGTGCAGGCTATTCCTTCCCACTATCTAGTCTTCTGTGTGATAGGATTCTTAACAAATTCACTGCTTGATTTCCATTCCAAAACTGGGCAGTTTTTGAAGCTCGAAATTGCATATTGGTGGTGAGAATGCATTACTAGATTGAAAATAGTGCATGTGAGTGAACATGTTCTAATGTGCGACATTAGGCTTTGAAGCTGGAAATATGAAGTTTTCTCGTACGGGTTGGTTGTAGGTACAGCCGTACATGAGTTGATAATATCACGCATAATTTATAATGACATGGACATATGTCTACGTCCTTAGCCTTGCGGTGCTTCAATGAAGCTGCTGATTATTGATATTCTGGAGAAAAGATCTGGTCAGATTACAGTTAGCTATTAGATTGGTGTTTCAAGGAGTTTCAATGCGATATGAACTTGATATAAACCACCATGACATGGAGGTTCAAGGAGTTTCAATGCGAATTTTGGAATAAATAAATTGTTTGGTACGAGACCCATTTAGAAACTCCTTAGATTTAACTCCTGGGATTTAAGCTAAGGAGTTTCTAAATTCTTTTCCTGTCAAGCTATATAGTTGAATTTTGGAATGGAAAAAGGATAGCATTCGCAAGAGGAGTTGAAATATGGGCGAGGGAGATGCAAGAATATATAGGGTATGACAACTGAAGGTGCAAATGGAAAAAATGCACGAAGCTCTTGATCGACTTACAGGGAACAATTTTACAGAACTAGCCACTGGTTCTAGTTCTCAGGTACACACCCCCAACATAATTATCGGCAGTATTCATATTCCCTTATCCACACACATACATCATGACAGTGTTCATAGTCCATGGAAATGAAGTGTACTTTAGGCATTACCATTACCCTGAAATGTTTTTGATCCTGCATTATTTTAAATAGAAAAAATGCAGAGTAATCTGCTATTTGTTTATACAGCAAAATTTAGAATATCCCTTCTTATTCTACTGTTGTGATCTACTACTGTGATCTGCTATTGTGCTGTTTGTAATCTGCTGCTGTGATGTTTGTAACCTATTACTATGATGTTTTAGGGGTTCTTTTAATCGAGGCATCTCGCTTGCCTAGGGGTTATGGGGATTTTGTCTTTGTTGGGTGGATGGTGATGGTCTACTTAGCGATTGTGAGCCGACCTCTTTTAACCCCTCGACCAAAGTAGCATTCTTTTTTAGCCACCGTGATGCGAACTGGTTGGTGAAATTAATGTACATGCGGGTATCATTTGAGGAAAGGCATGGCTTTCTTGATTAGCTAGATAATCTCATAAGGGATGCTGTTTGTGATATATGAATTAAGCTGGCAGGGCCAGGACGGTCTCCGGTACTTAAGATATATAGATGTTCTTGCATTACTCTAGTCTCCATTAATGTGGATACTTGTCTTCTGTACCTTTTTTGTACAGGTTCAGCCAGGTTTTCTTATCGTCATTCAATTTAAGCAACTTAATGTTTTCAATTTTATTGACTAAGTTGAACAAACATTATGGGAGCAAACTGAATCGCACACTAATGTTTGCTTGATTATATCCCAGGCTAATGTGGAGGCAAATGCAAATAGATCGAGCAATGGGAGCAGTTGATGTGGCAAATTGCATCGCGTTCCATCTTTTGAAAGAGCTATATATGTAGGCTTTGTCCTAGAAAAATGGTTTCTTGTGAAATTGATTTTCTAGTAAACCTAAACTCTTGTAGCATTTTGATGGTTAAACCTAAACCTATTCGATGTCTTGTGCAATGACATTTTACGGCTTGTTAAGTGATACATTACTTTGCTACAGCTTGGTTGATATAGTTTTTAGGTCTTTAACTGGATTAATTCATATGTATTCTAACAAATTTAAAAAAAAAAACAAAAGAAATTTGACCTTTAGCAGCGGTCATTGTACGCTGCCATATGTTTAGATTTGAATTTGGAAGCTACCTATGCCAGCGGTCTGCACCTGCTGCCGTTTCTATGGCCGCTGCTGTAGATAAGATTGAAGGGCGAATTTTGAAATGGATTTACCAGCGGTTGATCGCTGCGGTAAGTACATAGGACTGCTGCTATATGTCTATCGCAGCGCGGCCTACAACAGCAGTATTGAACCGCTGGCAAAGCTTTTAGCAGCGGTTATTTGATCAATAATAGTGGTTTTTTGCCGCTTTTATAGCCACTTTTTCTTGTAGTGATGAATACGTGGCAGTGACTCTTCATTCCTTGAAACTTGCATTCCGATACATTGCAGCAACGAGATATGTTGGATGCAACCCATTCGGAAGCTTCAAATTCTTAACCCACTGACAGACCTTTTCCACTTGTTTCTTGTCTAGACAGTAAGGTGCTTTCGAGAAGTATCGTCCTCCCGCTGACTGTCCGAGGATGCAATTCACGGCGTACACCCAACTGTTGTAGATCCCTTCTCGCTTTAAGGTGATCTTTCGATTTGCCCTTGACATTCATCACTGTGTTGAACACATTATCAAAAACGTTCTTCTCAATATGCATCACATCCATGTTGTTTCGGATAACGAGCGTCCTCCAGTAGGCTAACTCCCAGAAGATACAAAATTTTCTCCAGTTGTGCTCTTTCCCGTACCCTGGAATCTTCTGATCTGGCACACCCTTGCCGTGTGGTATGTCAGTATCAAGTGCCTCCAGGTGTGAGAGCACTTCTTCACCAGATGGGTAGTCCAGTGTGACAACCTCACGCTCGATTGTCCCGTCAAATTTATCCTTCTGCCTACGAAACTGATGGCCCGGTGGCAAAAGCTTACGGTGACATCCGAACCACGAGGGCTTTCCGCCGTGCTTTAACGTATGACCGGGGTTCACGCCCATACAAGCAGGGCATGCTAGCTTCCCATGTGTGCTCCAGCCACACGTCATTCCCAATGCGGGAAAATCATGTATAGTCCACATCAAAGCAGCCCTCATCTGAAAATTTTGTTTAAGGGATGCATCATATGTTTCGACTCCATGATTCCATAACTGTTTTAACTCATCAATCAACGGCCTTAAATACACATCTATGTCCTTGTCGAGACTCTTCGGCCTCGGAATAAGCAACGACAAGAACATGTACGGCTTCTTCATGCACATGCCTGGTGGAAGGTTGTAAGGACAATAATAACAGGCCAACAGGAGTAAGGCGTGGTAGACTGACCGAAAGGGTTGAACCCATCGGTTGCCAGACCAAGTCTAACATTCCGAACTTCCTGAGCAAAGACTGGATGCCTGCGGTCAAACTCCTTCCACGCCTCTCCATCAGCTGGGTGTGTCAGCACATCGGCATCGTTGCTATGAGTCTCACGGTGAGCCCTCATATGTTCAGTCGTATTGGAGGAGTAGTACATTCTCTGAAGCCGTGGTGTGACCTGGAAATATCGCAATATCTTCCATGCAATATTTTTCTTCTTCCCTTTGTCCGGTTTGTACCTCGAATGATCACATACTGGACATCGTGACAAATCCTTATTCTCTTTCCAGAATAATACACAATCGTTATTGCACGCATCTATCCGCTCATAGCTCAACCCAAGTTTCCTCATCATCTTCTTCGCGTCATAGTACGACGGCGGTAGCTTTTCACTTTCGGGCAGAATTTCTTTGATTAAGGTAACAAACTCGTTAAAACCTTTCTCACTCAGCCCGTGGTCTGATTTCAACTGTAATAACCTACTAACCGTAGACAGCCGTGTGTGTTTCGGAGCTCCATCCCACAGCGGCTCTTCCGCAGCTCTCAACAACTCATAAAACTGATGAGCCCCCTCGTTCGGCGGTTGGGGACCGTCGTCACCACCGTCATTACCCCAGTCAACATTAGCATGCCCAGCATCCATAATCATATCTCGGTAATCATACCGTGCCTCCTCCCTAACTTCAGTTTGACTAGCCAGGTTGGAGGACAATACTATCGTTTCCCCGTGCTGCGTCCACCTTGTGTATCCACCCATAAAACCGTACCGACGAAGATGCCATTTTACTTCAATTCTTTTTCTCCAATGCAACAACTCACATCTACCGCACGGACACCTTATCTTATCAAGGTCAACATGTGCAGGATGCGCGTAAGCGAAGTCGAGAAATTCGTCAACGCGACACTCAAAATCTTCAGCATTCTTCCTTTTCATCCAACTTCGATCGACCGACATGACGACTGAATTATCGTACTGTATACCACCTTCAATTAGGACCAGTCATTAGGCAGGGTCGATGTAAATATGAATGCATGAATGTGGCAACATGTCTATATATTTCTCCTCCATTCTCTAATAGGTAGTGGTCCTATCCCATTCAGAAAAGCACATGTTTATAAAAAGTGAAGAACTCATGCTTAGTCTTCTGTCTGCGAAAAATTCGGCAGCACCTCCCCTCATTTCTCCAAGTACACAACATCGATTAGGTGTTCTAACATTCATCTAACCTTGCCTTGCAAGGTTTGACGGATGTTAGAACACCAGATCTGTATGCACCTGGAGAAACACATGAGAACGTGTACCAAATATCCACGACATAGAACACAGAGCATGAGTCAAAACACTGTTTTATAAACACATAGCTTTTCCAAATTATCCAAACTGGACATCCAAAGGCTCATTACAAGGAATTACTTTGTAATGAGTACCTTTGAACGGGAACTAAGGGTTTTTATGCATGCATGCGTTCAGAAATTGATAACATATGCAAGAATCTTTCCGAAATATCAAAATTGCAAAAAGATCGTTGCATATGTTACCAATTCCACTTTAAATAGAATTCGTTGGCAACGAGTTGAACCATCTCGTTGCCAATGGACTTCTCAAAACAACAACTAATATAAAGAAGACAGAGTTTGTAAACAACGAGTAATTGAACCATCTCTGGGCAATATGGAGTAATTATGGGATGTACAAGGGCTAACTGGGTTATTAGGGTTAATTACGAGTATCAAGGTTTAAGGTTTAGCGTTATGGGTTTAAATAATCTAATTAGGATTTATTAAGATATGTTAGGGCTAATTAGTGTTAATGAGGAGTACCTTGGGCTAATTATAGCTAATTAGGGTTGATTATGACTAATTAGGGTTATTTAGTCCTAATTAGGGTTTAATTGTGCCGAGTAGTGCTGATTAGTCCTAATTAGCACTAATTAGGCTTAATTGGGTTATGTTAGGGCTAATTATTGTTAATGAGGAGTTATTTTGGATTATTATAGCTAATTAGGGTTGATTATGACTAATTAGGGTTATTTAGTCCTAATTAGGGTTTAATTGTGCCGAGTAGTGTTGATTAGTCATAATTAGGGCTAATTAGGCTTAATTGGGTTATGTTAGGGCTAATTATTGTTAATGAGGAGTTGTTTCGGATAATCATAGCTAATTAGGGTTAATTAGGACTAATGAAGGTTATTTATTCCTAATTAGGGTTTAATTGTATCGAGCAGTGTTGATTAGTCCTAATTAGGGCTAATTAGGCTTAATTGGGTTATGTTAGGGCTAATTATTGTCAATGAGGAGTTGTTTTGGATTATCATAGCTAATGAGGATTGATTAGGACTAATTGGGATTATTTAGTCATAATTAGGGTTTAATTGTGCCGAGTAGTGTTGATTAGTCCTAATTAGGGCTAATTGGGTTATGTTAGGCTTAATTATGACTAATTAGGCTAACTATAATCAATATGCACGTAATTGGGTTCATTTGTCGCTAATCAGAGTTTAGTTAGGTTTTAGGGTTTATGGTTTATTTAATCTAATCACGTGTTACTAAAATATGAGAAATTATGGTTAATTAGGGTTTAATTTGTGCTGATTAGTGTTAATTAGGGCTAACTTGGGATAATTATAGCTAATTTGATTTTCATTGGATTCTTAGTGTTAATTAAAATTAATTAGTCTCATTAGAGCTAATGAAGGTTAATTGGGTTCATTAGGATTAATCGGGACTAATTAGGGCTAATTATAGCCAATGCTGGAGCCACGATGAGATTCCAGGGGGTGCTAAAAATGTCGCGTTAACCTAATTAACCTAAATTCAATGCACAGTCAATAATCTCAATTTCGATACCTCATATAGGATGTCGGTATGGTGTTCGATACGTGTCCAACACCTCCTGACACATCGGCATATATTTATTTTTTTAATACCGGACACCGTCGATCGGACGCGGTGTCTGTGTCTGTGCTAATTAATAGGTATCTCAATCCAATTGGGTCCCATCCTCCGTCAACAATCTCAATTCTCAATTTTCAAATGCTCAATGCAATAAAAATTAATAAAAATCTAACATTCAATCCAATTGGGTCCCATCCTCAGTCAACAATCTCAATTCTCAAATGTTAAATGCACAGCCAACAATCTCAATTCTCAATGCACAGCAGTTAACTTAATATAGAGAAATCTAACAATTAGAACTAAATCACAGATATCTCAGATAGATATTGCATTACTGCAAAATGGGAAATGTAATCTAAGAGAATGCATAGTGACATTATATGTGTGATGGTGAAATTATTATTCTGCAATTAGAGACTATTCCCCTTTGCCTTAATCCAAGAAGAAGCTACTATAGTACTTATTGATGTCTCCAAATGAAAACTGAATTTTAATTTTCTGTGCAATATAATCACATGGCTTGATTTGAATATATTTTTTGAAGGGTCAAACGAGTTATTAAAGGGCAATGGTGTTGATTGTCTTGGAAAGGTGAAAGCTACATGTTTCAGACCTGGTCATCGTCCATATTTCCAGTCAATAGTAACACCATGTAGTTTCGGCAGGTGGTATTTTGTGAGTATAGACGTTTATTGACACAAAAAAACCAACACTTGTACAGTATGTGGATTATGTACATCATACTTGTCTACTAAATCGTAATTACGCCTGTTACAGTAGCGCTAGATTTAATATCATTATGTGACGCAAAACTTTTAATTTTTAAAGGAAGGGGAAGTAAAATTTGAAGTAACATGGTTTTCCTTCTAAGATTTGTTGCTAAATGCAACGCTGAGTGAGGATAAGAACCTACATGCTTATATTGCATGTGGCATACATTAATCCGCAGACACTGCAGACAACAACGCCTTGCCACACTATTATACTCCTTGCAGCGTATACATTATGAATGTCCAAATGAGCCATTGATTGATTCTATACACATGGTATTACTTACCTCCTAACTCCTAACTCGACGATTAATAGACCTTTTTGGTAATACAATCTTGAGAGAGATGTCACGTTCATTCTATATCTCCATGAAACTCTCTACTACAATGTAGCAGATCCCCAAATCAAGAAAGCTAGATATATATTAACAGCAGAAATTGATGCTAATACCACATGCTGTGGTCATGGGGACAAAAAGATTGAATTGAAAAAACAACATCTCTAGAGGAGCCAATAAAAAATAACTCACATACATACATACATACACATAGATTGTTGGGAAGAAAAAATAATTGCTAATGGACTTACCTTCTAATGTAGAAGATGGGTAATTCTCGTTGGCGACAGTGGAGGGTGGTGACGTTGGTGGCGCGGCGGCAGTGGAGGTGGAGGGTGTCGCCGGAGGTGGGGCAGGAGGTGAGAACGGCGGTGGGATCGCCAGAGCTTTTTTCAAAACTTTGAAGAGAGAAACGGGGAGAGAGAAAACCAGATTTGGGAGTTAATATCGAGGACTTTTAGCGACGGAATTACTCCGTCGCTAAAAGTCCGTTGGTGAAGGCAAACTTTTACTGACGGAATTTTTAAAGACGGATTAATTCTGTCGCTTAAAAAATTTCATTAAACTCTTGAAAAACAAATTCCCTAAAAATATTTTTAGCGACGGAAATACCATCGCTAAAGGTCCGCAGGCAAAAGTCATCGCAAAAAATTATTATCGACGGTTTCTTCCATCGGCAATAATATTTAATGACTGAATTTTACCGACGGATAATTCCGTCGGTATAAGTACATTTAGCGACAGAATCCTTTCCATCGCTAAAAATCCGTCGCAAAAAATGTCTTTTCTTATAGTGGGAGAGATCGAGGAGATTAGAGCAAACAAAAAAAAATCAACTTGCCACCCCAGATCACATAAATCTGAGGAGAAATTGCTGGACTCTAGGTGTTGCGCCCTTAACCCGCCATCTCTGCCACCGATAAGCTCAAAGGACTGGACAAAAAAGACCACATATACCACAAATAAACAAAAGGAAAGATATTAGAGACTGGTTGCCACCCCACGCGCTAATGTACGGTGGGGCAGAAATGAGGGGACTCGTCGGAGAAGTCGTCCGAACTTTTAGCGAGAGAGTGGTTTGTCTCAGTTGTAAAAGATATCTCTAATTACATTTTTCGTATATGACCCCTGTGGTGCTTATTATATGCATTGGTTAAAATTTTCAACAGGTTGGAAAAACTATCCGTTTTACGCTTTTCGTGTTTCATCCTCTTCTCTTGATACAAACGCCACCAAAATAAAAATCTTGTTGTCGCCGTTGCATAGCTTCATCTCAACTAACCTAACCCCGTCACAGACCACCAAAGGCCCCAGGCCCACCCAAATCGACCCCTAACTGCCCAGCTCCCTGCCTTCAACGATCCCACCCCACCCAAGATTAAACAAAGAGAAAAAGAACATAAGGAAGAGGGGCTTGGGCGGCAGAGGGGGCATGACGGTAGAAGGGGTCATAAGGAGACCTTCTAACTTAGAAGGAGGGAATCAAAAAAATAGACATAATGAAAACCTTTAGTTAACTATTGAGTATGTAGCAAGGAGAAAGATGGGATACAGCGGTACCATTATGGTGGCGACAAAAAGGGGCGCGATGGGTTGGTTAGGGTTATGGTGGTGACGAGGGAGGTGTTTATGCTGGTGGCGGCAGATAGTGTAGCTGGGGTGGTGGTGGACATATGGTGACGAAAGTGAGGGGCTTGGGCAAGTGATGGCAACTGGCGTGGCTCTGGTGGTTGGGTTATGGTAGATGGAGGTTGGTGGTAGTGATGAGATAAAAGTGCTTAGGCTGGTGGCAACAACAGGCGTAGCTGGGTGGTGGTGGATGGGGCTGGGTTGGTAAACGTGGTGATAAGGGTTTTTTGGTTGGAGAAGAAAAGACCTAAGGACATCGGTGGGACTATAAAAAAATTGAGGGTATAATCATTTTTTTAAAAGCAAAACATGCTTTTTACACTCCGTCAACTTAAATAAATTTTCTAATAGATGCACGGGAATCGGCACCATAGAGTGCCATCTACAACAATTGTAATTAGAAGTGTCTTTTTTCAACCGAGAAAAATCATAAGGCGTGTTTTTGCACTTTTCCCAAACTTATTTATCCCCTAGTTTTGAATAATGTAGTTTTAAGTTACTATTTCAGTTTGTGAAAGTGTGATTTATGAATTCCTTTTTTAAAAAAAGTACAATTTCAACAAATTCTTCATTGATTGATTTTTTAGGGTTAAATACACCTAGATCCTTGATGTTAGGGTGAAATTATGGTCATAGACACAAAATTTGGAATGGTAACATACCGTGAACCAAGACAATTGATGGGTATTTCCCTATCACTGCGGTTATACAATATATAAAGTGCATCATTTTGTAAACCGTAAAATTCAAATTAGGGTTTGTCTTTCCCATTCCCATTACTTGATAGGTACTTCCCTATCACTGCCCCCAAAGGCCCTCTCATCTCTACTATTCATTACGAATACGAAAGTGTATGGTTTAGTGTGTCCGTGTGCTCGTACTTATATGTGAATGGACAATTGAATCTAAAGAAGCATGAAAGGGACCAAAGGGTAAACAAAGGGGTTGGGACGAATCTAATCGATGGTCATCGTGCGCGCTACTGCCAATGTTTATAAGTGGAGGTTTTAGGATATGATGGTTGTTTTTGTGATTTGCAGGCAGAGGTTTTAGTGGTCGAGAAAATAAGGAAAAAGGAAGAGAGAGTCGGGACTTTGATGGTTGTAATTGGTGGCGGTGATGGTTTGGGGGGACAGTTTTTGGATGGTGGTTGTAGAGGGTAGCGACGGTATGGATAGTGGTGTGGCAGTGGATGTGGTAGGCATAGGTAGTGTTGGGCATAATGGTGATGGTACAGTGGCAACATCGAAAAAGATAGGGGCTCAGATATAGTGATGGTGTAGGGTCGATGATAGTTATTGTTGGTGTTCATGAAATGATGTAGCGGCGGTAACAACCTGTATCTGGTCCCTTCGTGTCCATATAGTGCACGAGTGCGCGCAAACACACACACTGTCAACAGATTCTAATCTAGTTGGTAATTTTATGTGTTAAGGACATTTTTGGTATCATGTACAATATGTTATGTCATTTTAAGTTTCTTATCTGGTCAAAGGGTATTGCATGTAGGGTCCCTATATAATACTTTTAGCAAATTTGTTCCTAAACTAAAAAACGTGTCGATGCTATGAAGTGACTGTTAGATGCCTCAAAACGATGGGCATTAGTGCATAATCAACTTCGTACCCATTTAACGTTTTTCCTCCACTCGGTCAAATTTCCAGTGAAAACCCCCAATTCAAATCCTTTCATTCCATCACTATCACAAAACTAAGTCTTCTTTCTCTTTTCTATCTTTCCTCCTATCCTCTCTCAAGATTTTGGTGGTGTTGCTGAGTGGGTAAGGTGGTAGTGGTGGTAGTTACAGGAGTATATGGGTCCGGTGGTTTTGGTTGATCGTAAGGCGGTAGTGTCTGTGGGTATGGGAATGGGTAGGTTGATAATGTAGTTTTGGTTGGTGGATAAGGCTGCAGTAGCAGTTGTACCAAAGTTTATGGGTGGATACGGTGGTTTTGGCATGTGTTTAAGGGGCCATTGGTGGTGAGTACGTGAATGGGAAGATGGGCATGGTTCTTTTGGTAAGTGGCAATGACAATAGGTGGGTAGGGTGACAGTGGTAGTCATTGTGGTGCCTTGGGGTGTGTAATGTTGTTGGGTGTTGGGGATGGTGTTGTTGGCAATGGTAATAATAGGTCGACTTAGTATCATCGATTGTGACATCGTATTGTTGGTAATGATTCTAGCAATGGCTTCAACTTGTTAAAGTCATCATAGAAGAACCCAACATTCTCCATAAAGCTCATTACATGTGTTTGCAAGCATCTAACAGCCAATTCCTAACATCGGCCAATGAAGAGACATCGTCGGAGAACTTATGTTAGTTTACGGACGACTTTGGCTGAAACTATAGTTTATGGACGATACTGGTGAAACGCTTAAACGTTTGGATTTTTTTTAAATATTTTTTGTATAGTATTTTGTAGTAGTTGTACTAATTCTTTCTTTAGGAATGATATCATTTAACTTCTTGAGGTTAAGGTGTAGTTACACACGTGCATCCTTTGATAGGACGGTATATAGATGGAGGTAAAGATTTTATGAATATAACTTGTTTACCCACTTCATTTGCTTTATATTTTCCTTTGACATCCCATTTTTTCTTTCTTTGCATAGTTTTAACAGAAACACCACAATGACAAACACCCTTCCCTCACGTCCTCTCTCTTGGTAGCGAGAAAACCCAATGACAAACACCACAACTAATCACCATCACAAATGTTCACAACCAACCCCTACTTAGCCACAATCACCACCACCACACCATTGTTGTTGCTGCCATTCAAGACTAGCTGCTGCCTCATTTACAAAACTTCTAATACGAACACACACATGCACACTCACAGAAATATGTGCGAATATGTGTGCGTGCATGTGTGTAGTTTGTGTGTGTGCCTAGATCTGCACGAGAGTGTATCGAGGACTCTCCGGTGCTTATTGTAAGGGGTGTTTTCCATGTCCTGTGATATAGATGACTATTTGTAGCAGCGGTACTGGTAGGGAAGGTAGGATGTGCAGCGATGATGGCAGCCATTACACCGAATTGTGTGATGGGGGATACAGTATGGGTGATAGGAGATGGATTTAAGTTATGGGTTGGCTTTGTTCTGAGATCTGCACATTGTGATGATGGTGGTGTAAGTTGTTGTGCTCAGATCTACCAAAATCCATATGCAGAGCTACTAACACTCAAGATATGTGCTTATTTAGTTGAAGTAACTCGGTCTGCCTGAGTTCGTGTAGGTTAATGAGAGCAGTATTTATTGAGGTTTGGGTATAATTACGGGCAAGGACATAAACTATAAAATTTTACATCCTTTGACCGTACATAATCTCAAAAGTAGATAACAGGTTGATTAGAATGACTCAAATGCCCTTAATTGTGATGATAAAAGTCTTAAATGCCCTTAACATAAATCAAGGTAATTAAAATGTCCTAAAGACCCTAACAACCATTTCCACCCACCCATCCACCCCTTCCCACCACCATGCAACTGCTTAACGGGCGTAACGACCCCTTACCACCTAATACTCAACCTCGCAACGCCACACAAAAAGCACTTATATCAACTGCCCTCCCTTCTACCCCCGATCATGTGGAGATTTGAAGAAAAACAACCTCCAACCTCCCATTGGCTATCACAAACCCTCACCACCCATTACCTTGAAAGTGCAAACATCCGTCATCGTCGTAAACTGATTTAGCTTCAAGTACTAGATTCGGAAAAGTAATGGACTAATTATACTTAATTTTTTCTAATAGTTGTATTGTTTTGAGGTAAGAAAGGTCATCATATTACTGGTATTGTTGAAAGATGGTTTTTGGGCTTATGGAAAGGTAAGATTTGTAATGGTTGTAAGAAGCCATACATTGTGTTTGTGAACATTATGTTTAATAAAATGATAATGACAGAAAATGAGGGGAGTAAGTTAGATTTTGGAAGGGTGGGTGGCAAAGGTGGTGAAGTTTAGATTTTTATATGATTGAGATATGACATATAGTAAACTTACCAAAAGAAAATAAGAGGTTAAGATAGACCAGTGTAAGAGGGGGATACCTTACTCCCTTATCTTGTAGACGGAAGGATATGGGGCACAACAATACCTACTGGCATACCTTATTCCCTTTCCACCTTTTATCGATCTAGAAACTTCGTAACCAACTGGCACTTTTAAATATCAATTTCCTTCCTACTTCAGACATCATTAAAGAAGCCACTGCTCAAACTCAAGATTTTTATTCTTCATAAATCACACCAACCAGCACACAACGGGAAATTTGGTTAAACTCATAGGTTGGACACTGCCTCCCAAGACAGAATTCAAATCAAGCCTGTGCAGCAGCCTTGATTCGTGATCCCCTGTTGGGGGGTGACGTGATGTTCTCGTCACCTTATCTATAGAGACAGTCATACAACAAAATGGTGGCTGTTAGAGATGGACTCTTTCTATCTTGGGGCAAAAATCTTAGGAAGATAATGCCAAAGATAGATGATCTCAGTATTATCCATTTATTGTAAAATGTTAACAAACCCCCCCCCCCCCCCAATCTTGAACCTTTGGTTCTAGACTCCATGGCGCTCCTTAGGTGTTTGTGGCATGTTTATGTTACTCATGTGTATATAGAGACCAACTTTTGCACGGACTTCATGACTAAACAAGCAGGAAATAAGCTCCAAAAGTACCAGCTCCAGGATCAAGACCGTACTGTATTTAGATACTTGTGGAGAGTCAGCACACGTTATGTGACTGAAACTACATTTTTAATAAATAAACTCTCTCCAGTTTTCCAAGAAAAAAGTAAGAGGGGGATATGATGCTGAGTGAGATTTGGGTGGTGGGTGGTCGTGGTGTATTTATTTGTTTGCTATAATTGACTAAAATATATTGGTTCTTTGGGCAGAAAGAGAAAAAATTGTAGATGTATGGTGGAAGAAGGTGACTGTACGTATGTTGCTGGTCTTGTAGATGTACAAACATATGGCAATAAATACTAGAATTATCAAAATACAAAATAGTGAGATCAACAAAAAGAGACACTTATAGACAATTACTTAACAGATAGACATGTTAGGCTACTTTTTAAACTTATTGTCTTTAACTGCAATATCACTTAAACCTCAAGGATACTGGTGTAACTAACCCATTTGTATATGATACCAAGGAGATGAATTGGTCTGCTTGAAAGAAAGAGGGTGACAATTGAATGAGGGATTGGTGTGAAGGTTGAATGTGGGGTTGGTTTGTTGAAAGCTAAGGGGTAAATTACAAATAACTGTATTAGGATTTTCAAAATATCATATGTTGACATAAACAAAAAACATATAGAATACAAACTGTTTTTTTAGAGAAAAGATATATGTTACTAATCTTTAAGATTCTGGTCTTATAAGTAACACTTTAAAAGTCAATGGAGTTAACTTAAACTGCTCTTATCTCAAATAGTTCAGTTCCGAACTCAACAACTGCGACTTAACAGGAGGGGATTTATCCCTGTCTTCACCTGCACATTGGTTTAACAAAAATCATTTGTGGTTTACACGGCTAGTAGGTTTCATTGAAATCTCTTTCGTTGACCAAGAGCAAACCAACCACTGCATCGTGGCTCTTCCTTTCTACAACCAGCCAGCATTAGAAGTGAGGACCAAATCGCTTAAACTGGTCAAGCCAAACCTATCCTATCTGAACCGTCCAAAAATCTTAATGGGTTGGTTTATTATTTTTCAAATCGACCTCAGTTCAGTTCACGGAGTGTTTTAGTTGGCTGATACATATATGCCATGTGATACCAGAACTGTTCTAATGGGTAGTAATGCTAGTTTTAAAGCCATTAGAATAGGAACTATGAAAGTCAGGATGTTTGATGGAGTGGAGTACATACTTCAACAAAGACGAAATGTTCTTGAACTAAGAAAAAGCCTAAATTATATGGAAGCATTATGATTCATCGAGCAATTGGTTTTCTGCTCAAGGTGGAATTCTAAAAGTTATTAAAGATGTTATGGTCGTTATTAAGACCAAAAGTTGGATAACTAGTATAGACTAGTTGGTAACACTGTTACACGTAGAGTAGCATTTACTACTCCTATAGGATTCAATAGTAATAGTGCAGCTACATGACATTTCAGGCTTGGGCACATAAGAGAACGAAGTATGTCAGCACTTCATCAAAGACATTTGTTGACATGTATAAATCATGTAAAGTTGGATTTTTGCAAGTATTATGTGTATGGAAAAAATGCAGAATAAGTTTTAATACTGAAGCATCATATACGAGCAAAGGTGTTCTCGACTATGTCCATTCAGATGTTTCTGTGTCCAATTTTTTCATTTGGTGGCACATGCTCTTTTTCAGTTTTATTGACGACTACTCCAAGTAGGTATGACTTTATTTTATGAAGCATAAGTTAAAAATCAGACAAATCATATGTACTTCAGAACTGACAATGGCATAAAAATACAAAGATACAAGATGAAGTTTTGTAAGCAAAAAGGCATTACCTGCCACTGAACAGTTAAAAAAACTCCACAACAAAATAAAGTTATTGTGAGAATGAGTAGAACTCTATTGGAAAGAGCTAGATGCATGAGGCTACATGCGAATCTGTAGAAGAGTTTTTTGGGTTGAGGCAGTTAACGCAGCTTGCAATATCATAATTGATCTCCTACAGTAGGACTTAATGGAAATGTACCTAAGGACATATGGACAAGTAAACCAGTTTACTTTCTTTATTAAAAATTTTTCATTGCTCTGCTTATGTCGATGTGCAGCATAGAAGCGCTCAAATCTAGCACAAAATCAAGAAACTGCGCATTATGAAGCTAGTTTTAAAGTTTACCAGTTGTGGGTTCCAGTCATATAGAAAAGGATTGTCAATTATGATGTTGTCTTGACGAATCCTCCATGATAACAAACAAGATGCCGAAAATCCTGAAGTGGTTTAAAACTATGGTAAGATATGGAGGTGGAAATAAATGACCATGGACCACAAAAAGTTGATCACAGTGTATGAAAAACCTCGTACAACATGAGGAGGAGCAGCTAAGCATAGCCAAAGGCAACAAAAAACGTAATTAAGAGGCTCCTGCCATTTGGTTTTAAGGATATGGTCTCTTTCGCATTAATGGTTAGGTAGTGATGATCAATCTTGTTACAAGAAAGCAGTTCATGATCTAAGGCAAAGAAAAATGAACAGCATCCATGTCTGGAGAAATAGAATCACTGCGTTAAAGAACTTAGGACTTAGTAAAACTACTAACAACCGAGAAAGCAAAAGCTATTGGGTCCCAGTGAGTGTTCGTAAAGAAACAAATAGTTTTATAAAAAAGGAGAAAAGTTCAAAGCACAATTAGTGGCAAAAAGACACTCTCATAAAGAAGGTATTGATCGTAATGAGATTTTCTCGCTAGTTATAAAGAACACCTATGTTCAAGTTATTTTAAATTTTGCATTTCTCCATGAAAATTTGGAATATTGATTTATATGCAGCAACTTGAGGGGTCTAGAGGACTTACAAAAGAGAACCATGTTTACAAGTTGAGAAAATCACTTTTGATCTAAAGCAATCTCCTAACCAATGGTAAGCAGTGTTATTCATTTGTGGTATCACATCGATATACTCATTGTAATATGATCGTTGTGTTTATTTGAAAGCACTTGTCGATGTCTCACATATTGTTCTAACATTCTGCAAGGTGCAAATCAGAAGTTGCTTTACTGAGCTAAGTACAAATTTTGAGGAAGGATCTTGGAGCGTTGAAGAAGATCCTTGGTATGAAGATCTTTAGAGTCGACAATTCAAGAAGCTGTGGACAACTCAGAAGAAGTATATTTAGGAAGTGCCAGAAAGGTTTAGCATGCTTGAAGCTGAACGTTGTTGGCTGCCCATTTTAAGTTATCTACCCAGTTAAGTCCTAGTACACAGAACGAGATGAAGCTTATGTCAAAAGTGTCGTTCGCAAATGCAATTAGATGTCATATGTATGCTATGATTTGTACGAGGCCTGAAATATCTCAAGCTATTAGTATTGTCAGCAGGTACATGGCAATACTGGTAAAGAGCATATGAATGCTATGATATGGATTTTTCGATACTTCATAGACACTGTTGATTCTGATATCATGTTTGATCGGAATGGTGCTTCAAATCAGGTGGTTGGTTTTGTGATCCAGACTATGTCGGGGTACCCGTGCCGGAGATCTTGATTCAAGAAGGTCCATGACTAGTTAGGAGTTCACTTTTTGTGGAGAGCCCATATGTTGGAAATCATTGTTATAGTCTACAACAACATCATCCACAACAAAAGCCGAGAAAATAGCAACAAAGGTATCTAAAGAAATTTTGTGGTTAAAAGGCTTGGTTCAAAAAGCTTGGTGTTATGAAATGCAATAACAACGAAGCAATATATTAAAGAACAAAATAAAAAAATGCACAACACAAGATTTACAAAGTTCACCAATACGGCTATGTCCTCGGATTATGACAAGACTTTAATTTCACTATTCAGCAATATTTACAACTAGAATCTTAGCCCCCTGTCTTTGTTGTCGTCTTTTCTCTCTATAAATAATCTCCAATCTCAAGATATATATATATATATATATATATATATATATATATATATATATATATATATATATATATATATATACCCTAGAGCGAAAAACATACATTACTACAAAAGTGCCCTCCCAACATAAAATGTCGGGCCCCCCATACCCCTCACCAAAGTTGAGGCTTGGGGTACAATACCTCCATTTTAATAATGTCTCTGCACTGAAATCAGACTCCACATATAACACTTGATTCCAAGCAAGATGGTGTACTTCTGCATTGTGACAGTCATAGCATAATTCACTTGCAAAGAACCAAGCATATCATGCAAGAACTAAACACGTCGCATCGGATAAGGGAGTCAATTAATTCTGGAATTGTCCAAGAAATTGTCCAAGATCCACATCAACGAGAACGCAACCGATATGCTGAGGAAGCAGATGACCACAATCAAGTTCAATCATTGCTCGAACTTGATCAATCTTTTACATTGGTAAGATTGATTAATCATCCCACAGTGTGGGTTGAACATTGTTATTGATGTCAAACTAAATGTTATTATCTCATGTGATCTTTATGATGGTGTGACAAAAACTCAAGGTGAAAATTATTGTGTTGTGAGTTTTTTAATTAGTCACCAAATGAATAGCATACAACACTTCAACAATTTTTAATTGTTGACCTTGCGTTGTTGTTGGCATGGAAAGGGATGAATACCAGTATTGCAAATGTGGCTACGGACTTTTAGAGTCAATATTACAATTGATTTGGTTGCACACGTAAGACACAAGGCAGTTATAATGAGACTATAAATAAGGCTTGTCATCCATTCCCATAGAGCATCCCAGAGTGAGCGTGCAAGAGAGTTGTAGTCACCTCCTTCGTTATTGAGAGATAATTTCGAGTGGGATGTACAAGGAGTATCTAGTTACATTAAATAAGAGTCTCAGAATTTCGGGATAAAACTCTTGATCGTTCTTTTGTACTTGTCTCGATATTCTCACCGTACGAAGAAGTTTGCACAAAAAGTGGAGGTAGGCACGTTATAGCCAAACCACGTTAAATCTTGTGTTCAGATATTTTTGCACTTAACCCTTTTAATATTGCAGTTTACGTTATTATTTTTTTTCATTGCATATCTTCTGCTACATCTACATGAGCGATATTGTGGAATGTAAATCCGAAGGCTGTAAGATAGCTGTATCTTGATGGCAGTAATTGCCCTTGGGAATCTCTGCTTCAGAACAAGAATTAAAAGTGAGCATGTTGCAATAGACCAAGATTCTTGAAGTACGCCATTAACAGTAACAAAAGCTTATACAACACATTCCAAACAAAGGAAGAGATGAAAAAGTTTACTCACACCCGATGCAGCAAATGCATTGCAGAGCTAGAGATTATGGAAACAGATTGCATGAAAGAACAAAAATAGGAAATTTAAAAGGTCTTAGAAGTAGGTAGCCAGCAAACATATAGCGGAACTACATGTTTACATGACACCCGTATATGATCTTAGCTGATATGACTGGCATATCAGCTTCCAGCTGACAGACGATATCCTCCAGCTTCCCTTCCTACGTTCCCTTCTCGCCTTTATCCCAAAGGCAAATGCGTTGACATCACGAGGGGAAGCTGCAAAAAATAAAGTGGCCAACTTCCAGGTATTTAGGGAGTCACAAATAGAAAATGCGATTACAAGACGAATACTGAGAACTGGGAAATGTCTCACAGTTATTTAAAAGAGATGCTAAGGTACTTAACATACATGCTCAAGCAATTACCAATGAGACTTGGTCTGCCAGCTAGTTTCAAAAGTCTCACGGAGTGGTTTGGCATTCTTCCGGCTGATAAGCAACATCCTCTGGCTTCCCATCCTCTTTCTCATCCTCATCTTTATTCCAAACTCCGAGGGCCTTGACGTTACAAGGGAATGACTGCAACTTATAACAGTGGCTAACTTTCAAATAACTTAGTGCGGGCATTGCTCTCTTCACCTCTGCCCATTCAGTCTCAAGTCTGGGCAAATACTTCAAACACAAACTCTCTAATCTCCAAGTTCTTTCAGCATCACCCCAGAAGAGAGGGTTCATGGCATTGAGTGCTCTCGCGTCTTCTATACAGAGATACTGCAATTGAGGGAGTGAAGTCGGTCTCAGCCAATTTGGTGAACTTTCTCCGTAGTAGTGTCCCAAGTACACCTCTTCAAGACAAGGTGGTGGAGACAGATTATTCAGCTTCTCTATTATATTGGCGCCTTCGCAATTGTTTGCATTGATTGATAATAACTTTAGATGCTGAAGCTGTGCCAATGCAGTGAGCTCCTCATCCTCAATTATGCTTTCTTCATTGATGTCCACCTGTAATACCCGAAGTTGGGTTAAGCACTCTAGTTCACCTAGGTGACATACTTCTGTGTTAGTTGGACCGGATATCTTGAATCCATGCAGCTCTTGAAGAGTAGTGAGTGTCGAAATTCCCTGGGGTAGATACCGAAGAGCTGGACAATTTCCGATATCCAGAACTGTCAGTTTTGGAAGAGTTGCAATCGATGCTGGCAACTTAGTAAGGTACTTGCACTCATCAAGAATCAATATTTGAAGGCCCCAGAGCCTCCCAAATGTGTACGGAAGTTCGACCAATCCTGCAGCAGCCCGCAGGTTTAGATAAGCAAGGCGTTTCAAGGAACTAATCCATTGACAGAGATCCTCTATGGAGATACTGTCTAGATTGACATGTGAGAGGTCTAGAACCCTGAGAGAGTTAACTGTAGCCAAACCGATACTCCTGCTGAAGGGAATGGAATGGCTTGTCATTAGTAGTAATGCTCTTAACTTAGTGTTTCCTTCGAGGGTATGGTAATTAATTGTTTCAGTGACACCTAATCGGCGAGAATCCACTGTAGATATATGCTTCCCTCCTTCATCAAAACTGGAGAATGCCTCTTCCCTCGCAATTAAAATAGTCATATCGCGAACCATGTCATGCATTTTGCAGCTATAAACTCTCCCATTGTAACTCCTTGGTTGAACAACTTCAACCAGGCATCTGCTGATGAGTTCTGCCAGACAACTAAAGGCCACGTCTGTTGCAGTATCTGAGCCCTTATCATGTACAAAACCCTCCCCTACCCACCAACGAACCAACTGGTCGGCCTTTATTTCGTGGTCTTCAGGATAAATTGAGAAACACAGGATGCAATGCTTCAGGTGAGGAGGGAGCTCATCATAGCTTAGCTGCAAAGAAGCCATCACCGTACGGCTTTCTGCTGCCAATTTCTGATGAAAATCATCACTAACCCGCTTCCACTCATTGTAGTTTTGCTTTTTTGATGATAACAATCCACCAGTTGTCTTGATTGCCAGTGGAAGGCCGGAACATTTTCTTAAAATCGTCTTTGCAATTTCTTCTAGCTTATTCTTATAGATTTCCTTGGTTGATATGAAGGCGACCTTACAGAACAATGACCAACTTTCGTCTTCATTAAGAGGTCGCGGACGGTGAATTCTTTCTTCTACTACTCCCATTCCTTTCACCACTCCCTCATTTCTCGAAGTGATAATGACGCAGCTGCTATAGCCTGCCGTCTTCGGTAGTCCACACGATATACGATCCCACCAGCCACTGTCTATACTCCATATGTCATCCATGACAATTAGATATGATGTACTCGAGAGCAGTTGACAAATTTTAAACAGCAAGTTGCCGTCAGATCCGCTATCATCTGCTTGTAATTGTCTGAGCATACTCTTCATGATTTCTATCTCGTTAACAGTTTGTGATACTGACACCCAAATCTTCTTCTGAAAGCGAGCGCATATTCGTGTATCATTGAAGATCCTTTGAGTGATGGTGGTTTTGCCCAAGCCCCCCATCCCCACAATACCAACACGATGTAGTACTTCATTCTGGGGGAGTATCCACCCTTTTATTCGTATAGCATCTTCCTTCAACCCAACTATTTGAGATTGGTCAAAAACCTGTGATGTCCACCGCACAGTTGAGGTGCCACTGCTGTCACCGCTGGGTTGTCTAAAAATAGGAGTGACGTAGTAACTCAAATTTTGATGCATTTTAACTATTCTCTTATTGATGGCTGTCAGCTTCTTTCCTGTTTGATACCGGAAGAAGATCTCACGAGGAGATAAATGGCAGCATGTTGAACTCTTTTGCTTGTCTAGATATGCGGCTCGAATTAGGCAATCAATCACCAAGTCATCAGCTTCGTAAATCAGTTCTCTGAGATCAATCAAGGTTGTCTTGACGGTTTCATGTTTCCCTTTAAGCTTCTCCGCATCTGTGAGGAAACTCTGCATGTATGTAAGCTGTTTAGTCATCTCGTCGAACAGAGTTTGATATTCAAGAGCATAAGAACTTTGAGCATAGATGGCACGCGCCAAATCATTGACAAGGAGCTGAACCACTGCGGTCACCACTGCAAGTCAAGCCGAAGAAAATATGTCAGTCTCTCTCTCTTGTGCTTCACTTGCCACTTTTGGCATAGCTTCAAAATTTCTAAAATAAAAAGTTGGTTGCGAAGTTCTCCATTTCTTCTTTTCTAAATGATATATGCGCGAGCGAAAGGTCGCGTTGAGGCCTTCATGTAATCAAGTTCCAACACACTTCCTTTCAATAAGGCCAAGTGCATAAGGAAGTTGGAATGTGTAACCTGGCCTCAGCCAGATGCGAGGGATGCAAAATAAAATTGAAAAGTAAGTGTTTATGTGTTTGCGAGCTGACGTATTATGCTCCCTGAACAGCTATATTCCTGTTTAATTAGTAAGGTTATCATAGTTGCTCGCTCATGTTGACATATCCTTTCATTAGAATTCCACCGACTCCAACGCCTATGTCAATCTGCTCCTAGAAGAGAAATTTTTCGGAGAATCAGATCTAATTTAAATAAAACATTTCTGGAGAAATTTGACACGAAAACAACAGTAAGTTTGAAAACCCCAAGCCTTTCCGATGATTACCATATTCGGGTTTATGTTTGCTCTTTGAGTGGAATAAAAGTATCTATTAGGCCTTGAGCTTAATGCAACGAGCAAAATTTTTTATTAGCACTACATGAAAAAACAATTTTGTTTATGTCAACGAAACAACTCAACTAACTTAATAATAACTAAGTTTACTTGTCAGTTCCAATGCTTATATGATATGCTTGATTGTGTATATATCCCTTTTGTAGTTAAAAAAGTCAGTAGTGAACATCTCAGAGTTTAGCTACTTTTTTGCTAGGTTTTAGAGTCTATTACGGATCAGCAAGTAACCTGGATTATCTGCCATCAGATCAAGCCTTCCCCGAAAAGTCAACTCGTCCTGGTTAAGTATCTGCCTCCTCAAACTGCCAAACTGATTATTTGACCAACACTCCTTATAGATTCTTCAGAGAACTGCATGTCAAATGGCGTGGAAAAACCAGAAAAGCAACAATAAACATATGAAGAGCATTTATACTCATAAATTCTTCCCCAAGAATAGAAAGAATGAATGAAGAAGACATATAACCCGAGCTATAAGGTGTAAGGATTTTGAAAAATCATCAGTAGAGAAGAAAGCTCATCAGATACAAGAACCACACAGCAGAAGAGAACCCAACATATGGAAAGACAACATATGACAGCTCAAACCATCATGAAAAGTAGTTTTCAAATGCGTATGCGGTATATCATAGCATAGAATCCATTATGATAAAAGCATATCTTCGAGATGCTTTTGCTGCTGTTCCAATCATCAAAATAAAAGCATATGATTTGGGTTCCACCCACCAACACCATGATTCCAGCTTGAAACATGATCTGTTACCTTCCTGTTACCGTTGAAATTTCTCCTCCATGCTAGAAGCGTCAATGACTACAAAGATCTTCCTGATTATTCCATCACCCAGCTCGACGTATCATAAGTTTTCAAATTTACCCTCAATGTACTCACTTTATAATAAGCACATAAACATCTGCTACAGCATTGTTGAGGGACCTCCAATATGTTTGGAAATTTTGAGGTACTCGTGATGCTGTTATGTTCATCTACATCAGTTTTTTTTTTTCTGTCGGAAGGTTTAAGATTCTTTTATAATTGTCAAGGTTTTTAGTAGAATCCCACATCATTTAGCAGATAAGAAGAAAAAAAATTATGTCAGATCTTAGATTCTGAAGGTCACAGTTGTTAAAGGTTGTTCTGAGTGAAATCTCAGCAAAGACGTAAATTATTTCCAAAAAGATATTAACCCTCCCCCACCAGAAGAAAAAGCTAATCCTTTACTAAGTTGAGCCTTTCATTCAATTCATGCTCTTCTGACGATTACAACTTTATGAATTCATAAACTCAGCAGAGCCCTTGGTACAGGACGTAAATTTAATAAGTAGGACAATCTTTGGCTAGTCAATTCCTACTAGTACTGGTCTAGTTCCATTAAGACCATAGTCATCGACTGTTTCAACTTCCTGCTTCAGATGCTGTTTCTAATATTCCTGAGAAAGTAACCTAAATTTCCTCTTATCAAGGGTATCTCACTGGACCTATAGTAAGTTTCGGAGGATGAGATAATTTCCACCTCAACTGGCTAAACTACCACTATGGCCGCTGTGGCACTCATAAAAAGCTCTTCAGAGAACTGAATGTTTTTGACAATTTCACATAAAAAGAAAAACGCTTATAACATGTGGACATACAATTTTTCCAGAGTAGGGATAAAAAGCATTAGATCAAAGAAGGATGTGTAGTAGTATACTTTTGTACATTCATCAATTTATCATGCTTAATAACTTTAAATGCAAGAAACATAAAAACCCCTGAAGTGTACGACTGGGGTTGGATCAACAGAGGATAACTCACCAAGTAGTCCTAAAGATCAGATTACCCACGAAAGAATGCGGTGCTTCAAATTGCTCAAGCATGTGCTATCGCTGGTTGATTGCAGATTTGATACAAAGTGTGTTCATATTTCAGAAGAGGACAGCATTGACCCACAGTCAACCTCACCTATATGTAAATGCAAGAATGATAGTATGAAAGTGACTTCCACATAGATGATAATCTCTAAAGATCATGATAATATTTCTGAAAGTACTACAGTATTACTTTACTTGACTATCGCTTTGTCGGATTGTTGTTATGGTCTAATCATTCTTGAAAAGCATGGTATTGACATGGTTTTCCTAGTCTATCATAATAAAAGCAGATGCTTTGGGTACTCCCACTAACACCTGCTTTTCCAAAATGATGAAACCTACGCGTTTCTTTGGATGCTGACCACATAGGAATTGTTTATTCTTCTTTCTTTTATGATAAAGTGCTTGTTTTTCCAAGTTTTTATCAAGTCTATGATAAAGTGCTTGTTTTTCCAAGTTTTTATTAAGTCTACGAGGATCGTTAAACTTGTTGGCCTGTAGAAGTGGCAATAAGTCACAATGATTTTATGGGGCAGGTAGCAGTATATAAGTAACTGTCGTATCTGTACTTGGCAATATGTTGCGCAAATTGCTTGCAGACTTTTTAGAGATGTCAAATGTGTCGAGTGTTACTGTTTCAGGCCATATACGTATGTGTTCCACATTATTCATCCCACGGGTATCATACATCGAACATCTGTCAGACGATTTTTCTATATTAAAGTATGGGTGGGAGAACATATTCTAGATTTTGCCTAGAACGTTTTATTTTGCTGAAGTTGATAAATTGCTGCCTAATACTTTAGCAACATCAAGGATAGAACTTATTGGGACACTTCATATTGTAGTTGTATATCGTAACTGTACCAACTGTAGTGGTTGATTTATCGAATCAATTGACTCATAGGAAGTCATTTGAACTGTATTTCCGTTGCATCTGGAGGAAGCCACCATCAGGGACTTTGAGAGTAGGGGGTTGATTCTACTTACTACGGGAGGGTGGCTCATCTGCAACAACTTACTGAGGCCGAATACACTACTGCTGGTTGCATAAAAATGAGATCGGCACCTACCCATCTGGAGGGTTCAATATAAGTGTGCTGCAATAATGTTTTTGTGTGTTGTTGAGTTATTTTGTGGACCGTACCAGTGGTGCAGAGACTTGAAACATCGGTCGATGAAATTGCCACAATGCGACGATGCAAAATAAAGTTGAACAGTATGTGTTCATGAATCAAGTGTTGGATGCTTGCGAACTGAAGAATTATGCTCCCTGAACAGCTTTAATCCCATGCCTTTCCGATGATTATCATATTTGGGATTGGGTTTGCTTTTTTGAGTAGAATATAAAATTACCTCTTAGGCCTTGACCTTATTGCAACGAGCAATAATTCACTAGCATTGCATGAAAAAACAATTTTTTTCCGTTGACAATGTCACTCCATTAACCTATATATTTACTCGATTTACTTGTCAGTTCCAATGTTTATATGATGTGCTTAAATGTGTATATTTCCCTTGTGTAGCAACAGAAAGTCCACAGTGAACATCTCATGGTTTAGCTGCCTTGTTCCTAGGTTTTGGAGTCTATTACAAATTATCAACCTGGATTATCTCCCATCAGATCAAGCCTTTCTCACAAATTTAACCCGGCCTGGTTAAGTATCTGCCTCCTCAAACTGCCAAACTGATTAGCTGACTGGTTGTGACACTCCTTGTAGATTCTTCAGAGAACTGCATGTCAAATGGTGTGGAAATCCCAGAAAAGGAAACAAAGAAATGAAGGACATTGATACTATTAAACTCTTCTTCAAGAATAGAGAAATGAATGAAGATGACTTTTAGTTTTACACCAGTAGATATATTCTGAGCTGTAATGCGTAACGATTTTGAAAAATCATCACATGAAATGATAGCTCAGATGCAAGAAGCACACAGCATAAGAGAACGCAAGATATGGGAAGACAACAAGTGGTCGCTCAAACATAATGAAAAGTAGTTCTCAAATACATAAGCATGTTTTTGAAATGCTTTTCCTGCTCTTTCAATTATCAACATAAAAGCAAGTCTTTGGGTCCAGCCCACTAACACCATGATTCCGGCTCGATACATTACCTGTTACCTTTGGAATTTCTCCTCGATACTGGAAGGGTCAATGACTACAAATATCTTCTTGATTATTCCATTACAGTTCCACATATCATAGGTTTTTGAACTTATTACTTACACTTTATGTGCTCGCTTTATAATAAGCACATACATATCTGCTACAGCATTTCTTGAGGATGTTCCGCTATGTTTGGAAATCTTTAGCTACTTGTGATGCTATTATGGTCATTTAAATCAGCTTTCTCTCTGTTGAAAGGTTTAAGATTCTTTGATAGTTGTTGAAGTTTGACTTATTCATTAGTAATATCCTACATCAATCTGCAGATGAGTAAAACAAATTATGTTAGAGCTTTAGTTCTGACAATTCGTGCTCTGGGAGTAATATCTTTTGAGGAAAACCCGGAACAGAAGGATCAAAACCATCCGCACCCCACGCTGGATTGTGGAATAAAATTGTAAAATTCTTTTTTTTGTCGTAACTTTTGAATCTAATTCATTAGCTGAGCACAATACTTGCTTCAACTTTATCTTTACTTTTGCACAATACTTGCCTACTAACTTTAAATGCAATGAGTATTAGAACCCCCTAAATGTCGACTTAAGGTTGGATCAACAGAGTATAACTGACCAAGTTCAGGGGCGGCGCCAGAATTTCACCACAGGGAGTGCTAAAAATATATCGAAATCAGTAAATTTTTTTATAAGTAAAAAAAGCACAATAATTGTCAATCAAATAATCAATAAAAAAATTGTTCAAAATGCACATATCCAATTGGGTCTCATCCTCCATCAACAATCTCAATTCTTATTACTACAATGCACAATTAATAACCTAAAATCATCAATTAATAATCTCAATTATCAAATGCACAATTAACAACCTAAAATTATCAATTGATTACTCAAACGGAAAAAAATTGTTCGAAATGCACACTGACCTCAGAATTAAAATAGGGGGTTTTTGTCGCCGCCTTGTTGGCGGTGGGTTCTTGGCCGCCGGTGGAGTGAAGACTACAGATCGTTCGTAGCCGGTTGAGGTGAGGTCGTTAGTGAGTGGTCACTTCATCGTCGTCGGCTCGTAGATCTAGGCTAGATCTGTAGACAGCCCAGATCCAGATCTGTAGAAGATTCGTTCGTGGGCTCGTGTCGTGGCCGCCGTCGCCCGTCTACGATTTGCGGAAGTGAGGCGCCCGTGGCCGTGAAACGGTGAGAACTAAGAGGTTGTAAAACTGAGAGGAGAAGAGAAAGAGAGAGTGCGACTGAAATTTCCAAAATTTGAGGGGGTACATTAGCCCCCTCGTACAAGCGTAGACCAAGTAGTCCTAAAGATCAGATTTCCAAAGAAAAAATGTGCTGATTCAAATTGTTCAAGCGTTTGCTCTCACTGGTTGATTGCAGAATGGTTACATATTGTTCATACCTTATTCTGGTCGCACCCTAGGGCCCTCTAAGGGACACTTTGAATGACACATCACCAAGTCAACGGTCAACTTTTCAACGCTCACGTGTCGGTCAAAGCGTCACATAATCAAGTTATCGTGCTTATGCCCTTTGTGACGCAACCTTGGTGTACCTTCCCCCTTGAGGGGGTCGGCCACCTTAAGGGGTCGGCCACCCAAGGGGGTCGGCCACTGACCTTGACGATCGACGACCGTCGCTCCCGGTCGAGCGCCGTAGTCAAAATGACCGTCACTCGCCACCGCGGTCCGTCACCGCTGAACTCCGTCTCTGCCGTGCTCCGTCGCCGGGACGACCGTTCTCTAGTCCTCATTCACAACACCACGCACCCCCCCCCCACGGACGTGGAACATGCTTTGACCCACTCTCCGGAGTGTGCAGCATTCTGGGGGCATCGCTCGTAGTGCTCCGGCACGAGGACCCCTCACTGCGGGATAGGCTTCGTGCCATCGCCGGCTCAATCAAACTGCGAGATGGGCTTCGTAACATTACCGGCTAAATCAAACTACGGGATGGACTTAGCGCCATCGCCGGCTCAATCAAATTGCAGGAAAGGCTTTGTGTCATCGCCGACTCAATCAAACTGTGGGATGGGCTCAGCGCCATTGCCGGCTCAATCTAACTGCGGGATGGGCTTCGCGTCATCGCCGGCTCAATCAAACTGCGGGATGGGCTTAGCCCCATTACCGGCTCAATCTAATTGCGGGATGGGCTTCGCGTCATCGTCGGCTCAATCAAACTACAGGATGGCCTTCGAGAGATCGACGGCTCAATCAAACTGCGCGATGAGATTAGCGCCATCGTAGGCTCAATAACACTGCGGGATGGGCTTCGCACTATCGTCGGCTCAATCAAACTGCGGGATGGGCTTCGCGCCATCGCTGGCTCAATCAAACTATAGGATAGCTTCGTACCTTCGCCGCTCAATCTAACTGCGGGATGGGCTTCGCGCCATCGCCGGCTCAATCAAACTGCAGGATAGCTTCGCGCCTTCGCTGGCTCAATCTAACTGCGGGATGGGCTTCGCGCCTTCGCCGGCTCAATCTAACTGCGGGACGGGCTTCCCGCCTTCGCCGGCTCATATAAACTACGAGATGGGCTTAGCGCCATCGACGGCTCAATCAAACTACGGGATGGGCTTCGCGCCAATGCCGGCTCAATCAAACTGCTAGATGGGCTTCGCGCCTTCGCCGGCTCAATATAACTGCGGGATGGGCTTCGTGCCATTGCTGACTCAATCAAACTGCAGGATGGGCTTAGCGCCATCGCCGGCTCAATCAAACTACGAGATGGGCTTAGCGCCATCGCTGGCTAAATCAAACTGCGGGATAGGCTTAGCGCCATCGCCAGCACAATCAAACTGCGGGATGGGCTTAGCACCGTCGCCGGCTCAATCAAACTGCAGGATGGGCTTGGCGCCCTCGGAGGCTAAATCAAACTGCAGGATGGGCTACGCGCCCTCACCGGCTTAATCAAATTGCGGGATGGGCCTAATGCCATCGCCAGCTTAGTCAAACTGCGAGAAGGGCTTTGCGCCATCGCAGGCTCAATCAAACTGCGGGATGGGCTTCCCGCCATCGCCGGCTCAATCAAACTGCGCGATGGGCTTCGCGCCATCGCTGGCTCAATCAAACCGCGGGATGGGCTTGGCCCCATCATCATCTCAATCAAACTACGGGATGGGCTTCGCACCATTGCCGGCTCAATCAAACTTTTGGACGGGCTTCGTGCCATCGCCGGCATATTCAAACTGCGGATGGGCTTCGCGCCATCTTCGGCTCAATCAAATTACGTGATGCGCTTCACGCCATCGTCGGCTTAATAAAACTACGGGATGGGCTTCGCGCCATCGCCGGCTCAATCAAACTGTGGGGTGGGCTTCGTGCCATCGTCGGCACAATCAAAATGCGGGATGGGCTTCACTCCATCGCCGCTCAATAAAACTGCGGGATGGGATTCGCGCCATCGCCAGCTCAATCCAACTGCGGGACGGGCTTACCGCTATCTTTGGCTAAATCAATCTGCGGGATGGGCTTAACACCATCGCCGGCTCAATCAAACTGCCGGATGGGCTTCGCGCTAGTGCCGGCTCAATCAAACTGCGAATGGGCTTGGTGCCAACGCTGACTAAATCAAACTGCGGGATGGGCTTAGTTCCACCGTCGGCTTAATCAAACTGCAGATTGGGCTTCGCGCCTACGCCGGCTCAATCTAACTGTGGGATGGGCTTCCTGCCATTGTCGGCTCAATCAAACTGCGAGATGGGCTTAGCGCCATCGCTAACTCAATCAAACTACGAGATGGGCGTAGCGCCATTGCCTGCTAAATCAAACTGCAGGATGGCCTTAGCGCTATCGCCGGCTCAATCAAACTGCGGGATGGGCTTAGCGCCGTCCACTGCTCAATCAAACTGCGGGATGGGCATAGCGCCCTCGCCAACTCAATCAAACTGCGCTATGGACTTAGCGCAATCACCGGCTCAATCAAACTGCGGGATGGGCTTCGCACCATTACCGACTCAATCAAACTTTTGGATGGGCTTTGTGCCATCGCCGGCACAATCAACTGCGAATGGGCTTTGCGCCATGTCCGACTCAATCGAATTGCGTGGTGCGCCTCGCGCCATCGTCGGCTCAATCAAACTGCGGGATAGGCCAAAGTACAGGATGGGCTTCGCGCCATCGCCGACTCAATCAAACAGTGGGATGGGCTTCACGCCATCACCGGCTTATTCAAACTATGGGATGGGCTTCGTGCCATCGTCGGCTCAATCAAACTGCGGGATTAGTTTCCCGCCATCGTTTGCTCAATCAAACATCAAGATTGGCCAAACTGCGGAATGGGCTTCACGCCATCGCCGGCTCAATCAAACTGCGGGATGGACTTAGTTCCATCGCAGGCTCAATCAAATTGCGGGATGGGCTTCTCGCCAACGCCAGCTCAATCAAACTACGAATGGGCTTCGCGCCATCACTGACTAAATCAAACTGTGGGATGGGCTTAGTGCCATCGCTGGCACAATCAAATTGCGAGATGGGCTTAGCGCTATCACCGGCCCAATCAAACTGCGGGATGGGCTATGTGCCATCGCCGGCTCAATCAAACTTCGAGATTAGCTTCGTGCCATCGTTCGCTCAATCAAACATCGGGATGGGCCAAACTGCGGGATGGGCTTCACGCCATCGCCGGCTCAATTAAACTGCAGAAATGACTTAGTTCCATCGCAGGCTCAATCAAACTGCGGGATGGGCTTCGCGCCATCGCCGGCTCAATAACACTTTGGGATGGGCTTCGTGCCATCGCCTGCTCAATCAAACTGCGCGATGGGCTTCGCGCCATTGCCAGCTCAATCAAACTGCTTGATGGGCTTGGCCCAATCGCCGTCTCAATCAAACAGCGGGATGGCTTCGCACTATTGCCAGCTCAATCAAACATTTGGATGGGCTTCGTGCCATCGCCGACATAATCAAACTTTGAATGGGCTTTGCGCCATGTCCGGCTTAATCAAATTGCCTGATGCGCTTCGCGCCATCATCGTCTCAATCAAACTGCGGGATAGGCCAAAGTACAGGATGGGCTTCGCGCCATCGCCGGCTCAATCAAACTGCGGGATGGGCTTAACGCCATCACCGTCTCATTCAAACTGTGGGATGGGCTTCGTGCCACCGTCGGCTCAATCAAAGCACGGGATGGGCTTCGCGCCATCGCACGTTCAATAAAACTACGGGCTGGGCTTCGCGCCATCGCCAGCTCAATCCAACTGCGGGATAGGCATCGCGCCATCGCCGGCTCAATCAAACTGCGAGATGGGCTTTGCGCCATCGCCGGCCCAATCAAACTGCGGGATGGGCTTTGCGCCATCGCCGGCTCAAACAAACTTTGGGATTAGTTTCATGCCATCGTTCGCTCAATCAAACATCATGATGGGCCAAACTACGGAATGAGCTTCACGCTATCGCCGGCTCAATCAAACTGCGGGATGGACTTAGTTCCATCGCAGGCTCAATCAAACTGTGGGAAGGGCTTCGCGCCAACTCCAGCTCAATCAAACTACGGATGGGCTTCGCGCCATCACTGACTAAATCAAACTGTGGGATGGGCTTAGTGCCATCGCTGGCTCAATCAAACTGCGAGATGGGCTTCGCGCCATCGCCGGCCCAATCAAACTGCAGGAAGGGTTTGTGCCATCGCTGGCTCAATCAAACATTGGGATTTGCTTCGTGCCATCGTTCGCTCAATCAAACATCGGGATGGGCCAAACTGCGGGATGGGCTTGGCGCCATCGCCGGCTCAATAAAACTGCAGGACGGGCTTCGCGCCAGCGCCGACTCAATCAAACTACGGATGGGCCTCGCGCCATGCCCCACTAAATCAAACTGTGGGATGGGCTTATTCCCATCGCCGGCTCAATCAAACTGCGGGATGGGCCAAACTGTGGGATGGGCATCTCGCCATCGCCGGCTCAATCAAACTACGGGATGGGCTTCGCGCCATCGCCAGCTTGATCAAACTGCCGGATGGGCATCACGTCATCACCGGCTCAATCAAACTGTGAGATGGGCTTCGCGCCATCGCCGTCCCAATCAAACTGCGGGATGGGCTTTTCGCCATCGCTGGCTCAAACAAACTTCAGGATTAGTTTTACGCCATCGTTCGCTCAATCAGACATCAGGATGGGCCAAACTACAGAATGGGCTTCACGCCATCGTCGGCTCAATCAAACTGCGGGATGGGCTTCGCGCCAACGCCGGCAGAATCAAACTACGGATGGGCTTCGCGCGATCACTGACTAAATCAATCTGCGGGATGGGCTTAGTGCCATCGCTGGCTCAATCAAACTACGAGATGGGCTTTTCGCCATTGTCAGCCAAATCAAACTGCGGGATGGGCTTTATGCCATCGCCGGCTTAATCAAACTTTGGGATTAGCTTCGTGCCATCGTTCGCTCAATCAAACATTGGGATGGGCCAAACTGCGGGATGGCTTCACGTCATCGCTGGCTCAATCAAACTGCGGGATGGACTTAGTTCCATCGCAGGCTCAATCAAACTATGGGATGGGCTTCGCGTCATCACCGGCTCAATCAAACTGTGGGATGGGCTTCGCACCATCGGCGGCTCAAACAAACTTTGGGATGGGCTTCGTGCCATCACCGGCTTAATCAAACTGTGCGATGGGCTTCGCGCCATCGCCGGCTCAATCAAACCGCGGGATGGGTTTGGCCCCATCGCCATCTCAAATAAACTGCGGGATGGGCTCCGAACTATTGTCGGCTCAATCAAACTTTTGGATGGGCTTCGTGCCACCGCCTGCATAATCAAACTACGAATGGGCTTTGCGCCATGTCCGGCTTAATCAAATTGCGTGATGCGCTTTACGCCATTGTTGGCTCAATCAAACTGCGGGATAGGCCAAAGTACAGGATGGGCTTCGCGCCATTGTCGGCTCAATCAAACTGTGGGATGGGCTTAACTCTATCACCGGCTCATTCAAATAGTGGGATGGGTTTCGTGCCATCGTCGACTCAATCAAACCGCGGGACGGGCTTCACGGCATCGCCCGCTCAATAAAACTGCAGGATGGGCTTCGCGCCATTGCCAGCTCAATCCAACTGCGGGATGAGCTTAGCGCTATCATCGGCTAAATGAAACTGTAGCATGGGCTTGGCGCCATCGCCGGCTTGATCAAACTAAGGGATGGGCTTCGCGCCATCACCGACTAAATCAAACCACGAGGTTGGCTTAGTGCCATCGCCGACTCAATCAAACTGCGGGATATGCCAAACTACGGGATGGGCATCTTGCCATCGCCGGCTCAATCGAACTCCGGGATGGGCTTCGCACCATCGCCAACTCAATCCAACTGTGGGATGGGCATCGCACCATCGCCGGCTCAGTCAAACTGAGAGATGTGCTTTGCGCCATCGCCGGCCCAATCAAACTGCGGGATGGGCTTTGCGCCTTCGCCGGCTCAAACAAACTTCGGGATTAGTTTCGCGCCATCGTTCGCTCAATGAAACATCAGGATGGGCCAAACTGCGGAATGGGCTTCACGCCATCACCGACTCAATCAAAATGCGGGATGGACTTAGTTCCATCACAGACTCAATCAAACTGCGGGATGGGCTTCGAGCCAACGCCGTTCAATCAAACTACGGATGGGCATCGCGCCATCACTGACTAAATCAAACTACAGGATGGGCTTAGTGTCATCGCTGGCTCAATCAAACTATGAGATGGGCTTCGCGCCGTCGCCGGGCCAATCAAACTGCGGGATGGGCTTTGTGCCATCACTGGCTCAATCAAACTTCGGGATTAGCTTCGTGCCATCGTTCGCTCAATCAAACATAGGGATACACCAAACTGCGGGATGGGCTTCACGCCATCGCCGGCTCAATCATACCGCGGGATGGATTTAGTTCCATCGCATGCTCAATCAGACTACGGGATGGGCTTCGCGCCATTACCAGCTCAATCAAACTACAGATGGGCTTCGCGCCATCGCCGGCTCAATAAAACTTTGGGATGGACTTCGTGCCATCGCCCGCTCAATCTAACTGCGATTGAGCTTCGAGCCATTGCCGACTCAATCAAATTGTGTGATGGGCTTTGCTCCTTGTCCGGCTTTGCTCCTTGTCCGGCTCAATCAAATTGCGTGATGCGCTTTGCGCCATCGTTGGCTCAATCAAACTGCGGGATAGGCCAAAGTACAGGATGGGCTTCGCGCCATCGCCGGCTCAATCAAACTACGGGATGGGCTTAACGCCATCACCGGCTCATTCAAACTGTGGGATGGGCTTCGTGCCATCGTCGGCTCAATCAAACCGCGGGACAGGTTTGCGCCATCGCCCGCTCAATAAAACTGTGGGATGGGCTTCGCGCCATCGCCATTCAATCCAACTGCGGGATGAGCTTAGCACTATCGTCGGCTCAATCAAACTGCGGCATGGGCTTGGCGCCATCGCCGGCTCAATCGAACTGGGGGATGGGCTTCGCGCCATCACCGACTAAATCAAACCACAGGGTGGCCTTAGTGCCATCGCCGGCTCAATCAAACTGCCGGGATATGCCAAACTGCGGGATGGGCATCTCGCCATTACTGGCTCAATCGAACTCCGGGATAGGCTTCGCGCCATCGCCGGCTCAATCAAACTGTGTGATTGGCTTCGCGCCATCGCCGGCCCAATCAAACTGCGGGGTGGGCTTTGCGCCAGCCCCGGCTCAAACAAACTTCGGGATTAGTTTTACGCAATCGTTCGCTCAATCAAACATTAGGATGGTCCAAACTGCGGAATGGGCTTCACGCCATCGCCGACTCAATCAAATTGCGGGATGGACTTAGTTCCATCGCAGACTCAATCAAACTGCGGGATGGGCTTCGCGCCAACGCCGGCTCAATCAAACTACGGATGGGCTTCGCGCTATCAATGACTAAATCAAACTGCGGGATGGGCTTAGTGTCCTGGCTGGCTCAATCAAACTGTGAGATGGGCTTCGCTCCATCGCCGGCCCAATCAAACTGCGGGATGGGCTTTGTGCCATCACCGGCTCAATCAAACTTCGGGATTAGCTTCGTGCCATCGTTCGCTCAATCAAACATCGGGATGGACCAAACTGCGGGATGGGCTTCACGCCATCGCTGGCTCAATCATACTGCGGGATGGACTTAGTTCCATCGCAGGCTCAATCAGACTGCGGGATGGTCTTTGCGCAATTACCGGCTCAATCAAACTGCTGATGGGCTTCGCGCCATCGCCGGCTCAATCAAACTTTGGGATGGACTTCGTGCCTTCGCCGGCTCAATCTAAATGCGATTGAGCTTTGCGCCATTGCCGACTCAATCAAATTGCGTGATGGACTTTGCGCCATCGCCGGCTCCATCAAACAGCGGGATGGGGTTGGCCCCGTCGCCGTCTCAATCAAACTACGGGATGGGCTCCGCACTATTGCCGGCTCAATCAAACTTTTGGATAGGCTTCGTGCCATCGCCTGCACAATCAAACTGCGAATGGGCTTTGTGCCATGTCTGACTCAATCAAATTGTGTGATGCGCTTTGCGCGATCGTTGGCTCAATCATACTGCGGGATAGGCCAAAGTACAGGATGGGCTTCGCGCCATTGCCGGCTCAATCAAACTGCGGGATGCGCTTAAAGCCATCACCGGCCTCATTCAAACTGTGGGAAGGGCTTCGTGCCATCGTCGACTCAATCAAACCGCGGGATGGGCTTCCCGCCATCGCCAGCTCAATAAAACTGCTGGATGGGCTTCGCACCATCGCCAGCTCAATCCAACTGCGGGATGAGCTTAGCGCTATCGTCGGCTAAATAAAACTGCGGGATGGGCTTGGTGCCATCGCCGGCTCAATCAAACTGCGGGATGAGCTTCGCGTCAGCGCCGACTCAATCAAACTGCGGGATGAGCTTTGCGCCAGGGTCGGCTCAATCAAACTGTAGATGGGCTTCGCGCCATCACCGATAAAATCAAACTGCGGGATGGGCATCTCGCCATCGCAGGCTCAATCAAACTACGGGATGGGCTTCGTGCCATCGCCAACTCAATCAAACTGCGGGATGGGCATCGCGCCATTGCCGGCCCAATCAAACTACGAGATAGTCTTCGCGCCATTGCTGCCCAATCAAACTGTAGGATGGGCTTTGCGCCGTGGCCGGCTCAAATAAAGTTCGGGATTAGTTTCGCGCCATTGTTCGCTCAATCAAACATCAGGATTGGCCAAACTGCGGAAGGGGTTTCACGCCATCGCCGGCTCAATCAAACTGCGGGATGGGCTTAGTTCCATCGCAGGCTCAATCAAACTGCGGGATGGGCTTCGCGCCAACGCCGGCTCAATCAAACTACGGATGGGCTTCGCGCCATCACTGACTAAATCAAACTGCGGGATGGGCTTAGTGCCATCGCTGGCTCAATCAAACTGTGAGATGGGCTTTGCACCATCGCCGGCCCAATGAAACTGCTGGATGGGCTTTGTGCCATCGCTGACTCAATCAAACTGTAAGATTAGCTTCGTTCCATCGTTCACTCAATCAAACATCGGGATGGGCCAAACTGTGGGATGGGATTCACGCCATTGCCGGCTCAATTAAACTGCGGGATGGACTTAATTCCATCGCAGGCTCAATCAAACTGTGGGATGGGTTTCACGCCATCGCCGGCTCAATCAAACTATGGGATGGGCTTCGCGCCATCACCGGCTCAATCAAACTTTGGGATGGGCTTCGTGCCATTGCGGCTCAATCTACTGCGGGATGAGCTTCGCGCCATTGCCGGCTCAATCAAACTGCGGGATAGGCTTCACGCCATCGCCGGCTCAATCAAACTGTGGGATGGGCATAGCGCCATCGCTGACTCAATCAAACTGCACGATGGGCTTTGTGCCATCGCCGGCTCAATCAAATTGTGGGATGGGCCTCACGCCGTCGGCGGCTCAATCAAACTGCGGGATGGGCTTAGCGCCCACGCTGGCTCAATCAAACTGCAAGGTGGGCTTCGCGCTATCGCCGGCTCAATCAAACTGTGGGATGGGCTAAGAGCCATCGCCGGCTCAATCAAACTGCAGGTTGGGCTTAGCGCCATCGCCGGCTCAATCAAACTGCGGGATGGGCTTAGCGCCATCGCCGGCTGAATCACACTGCGGGGTGGGCTTCGAGCCATCACCGGCTCAATCTATCTGCCAGATGGGCTTTGCGCAATCGCCAGCTGAATCAAACTGTAGGATATGCTTCGCGCCATCGCCGACTCAATCAAACTACAGGATGGGCTTAACGCCATCGCTGGCTCAATTAAATTTCGGGATGGGCTTAGCCCCTTGCCGGCTCAATCAAATTGCGGGATGGGCATAGCGCCATCGTCAACTCAATCAAACTGCGAGATGGGCTTAGCGCCATCGCCGTCTCAATCAAACTATGGGATATGATTCGCGCCGTCTCCGGCTCAATCAAACTACGGGATGGGCTTAGTGCCGTCGCCAGCTCAATCAAATTACGGGGTGGGCTTAGCCCCCTTGCCAACTCAATCAAATTGTGGGATGGGCTTCGCCCCATGGCCAGCTTAATCTAGCTGCGCGATGGGCTTCGCGCCATCGTTGACTCACTCAAACTGGGGGATGGGCTTAGCGCCTTTGCCAGCTCAATCAAACTGCAAGATGGGCTTCGCACCGTCGCTGGCTCAATCAAACTGCGGGATGATCTTCATATATTTTGGGGGACATATAAAAGAAGGCCTTGAAGCTCCAAGACAAATTAAGGTCGAGCAATATATGCTCTTTGAGGTTCTCAAAGGAATATTTTAAGGAATCTCATTTATTTTCATAACTTTTGTCGTTAGTCCAGTTTTCTGGACCAACCTTTTAAAAGTCATGTTACACACGGTATGACCAATCATCTCTAAAGCTTGTTCGCAAAAGAAAATTGAAATGATTAGAGAATAAGTTGCTTACAAGTTTGACAATGAATTTGGACGATAAAAAAAAATAAAAAGGTAAACAAATGATAAAAAAAACTATTTTATCCTTAGTTGACAACTAAAAACATGACAAGGACTGTAGGGGCATGTTTTGGGATTAGCTTATTAGGGCTAATAGCGGTGGTTATGGTGATGGTACTAGCAAGATATAAGCGGTAGATGTAGTGGTGGTCTATGGCAACCGTAATGGTTGTAGCAATGATACGCATGGCACTGGTAATTATGGCAGTTGAGTTGTTTAGGTGGTAGTTGTTAGTGCTGGTTTTTTTATTTAGTTTTGATGTAAACTTCAAGAACTTCATGAATAACAGATTTCTAGATAATACAAAAATGATCAACTAACTAAGAAAAGGTAATAAGAAAAGAACATCTAAACCAGTACAAAAGAAATATAAGGGCATATTACTACTAACAAGCAGAAAAACACAACCCCCATTCATCTTGGACTTTGGTCTGATGGATCCAATTGAAGTGTAGAAGTGATGGAATAACATATTGTGCGTGCTATTCTCTTTGCCTCCAAGATTGATGCGTTAATGGTAAGCCAAAGTTTACGCCACCCGAAGAAAGAAGCTTGGTAGCTCAAATTAAACAACTTTTAGAAAGGTGGTTTGTGTTTGTTCTGGCTGTAAGATTTTTCGACAATAATTATCATTTAGTGGCAAGAAATGGCTTGGTATTGCTGTGTATTTTGTTATGGTTGTAGTACCTGTAACAACAGCTACTATAGTTATAGCATCAAAGTGTTTGGAGAATTGTAGTTATAAAATTACATTGGACAATGTGATGCACTTAACAAAAAAAAATGACATAGTAATTTCAGGTTTAGCCCCATTAATTGACTTGAAGGTTCGTGAATTCTATTTTTATAGAATGACTTCCTTCTTTTAATCATGATATCAGGCCGGATACTGAAACCTATGTAACATCCCAAATTTTTTTGAAAACGTTAGACACTCAATCGATCAATTCAGTAAGATAATAATCTCCTCTACCTCAATAAATAATGCAACAAGCTGTCAGAGCAACTATCAGTCAATCAAACCATACTCTCAATCAACTGTAATAATTGAAATACCAAATCTAAGTTTGAGAAATTTTAAATAATACTATTCACCCACGCGGGGGTTCCAATGATCAACACTAACTTAACTTAATTTAATTTCTCTCGCTCAGCTCTAATCCGTGATGGCAATCTCACCTAATGTTGGCTATCACCTACGGAAAGGAAGTCAAAGGGGAGTGAGCTTTTGAAAACTCAGTAAAGTCGCTCCAAAATTTAATAGAAGGATACAACAATTTAAAGATTTAATACGATTGCAATATGGAGGAGATTCAACTCAATGCCATAAACCATATACAAAATAAGAGCATTTTTCATATACGATGCAAACAATCCCGAAAACTTTGAACATGAGCAATTGCAAAGCGACATAGGCAATGCAGGGTAATCACTTAGCAAGCCACAAAGGCGATGCTCACTAACACTTTACACTGACTGGTCCATCAAGGCACTAGTCCATACCAATACACCGGCTAGTTCATCAAGATACTAGCCCACACCAAACACCAAATCCTCCAATACCCACCAACTCCGCTGAAACACACCATTGCAAGAATCTCATATCAATATGCAGGATGAAAATATTTCAATACTGCAACATGTTATTCGATGCTCAAACAAAAATAATTAATAAGCACCGATAAGATTTTTAATAAACATTTTAAGGCTCAATGAAAGGTTTATAAGACAAATAATGCGACTTTATCAAATTAACAGAATCCAAAAGAATAGCAATAACAAATCAAGATAACATAAGAAATCAATTATGAGGAGTGTGGTTCAGATGAAAATTCCTTACGTCGATCCAAGCGAAACAAAACTACAACGCCCACGATCAAAATCCTCTGAATTAACCTAGGTTGATAAATTACTTATCAGAACACATTCTACACTATAATATTATAAACCTAGTGTAAACTACCCACAGTGCACTCACTTCTCAACCCGGACGATGAAATTCGAAGCGAGTCCCATAGATGGCCAACCTAAATAGAAGACTCATCACACTCCTTGAGACTCATAAATATTTTAAAAATATTTTTAACTTTAATTAAGCATTCTTTATAGCTTAATACAACATATGAAATAAAAATATAAAATTTTGAATATTTTTGAATTAAAAATAATTCTTAACCCTTAAATTGCCATAATTGCTTCTAGTTGGAAATAAAGACTCATAATTTTTATAAAAGTCTTAATACATGTATAAAAATTATAGAAATTGAAATTTGACTTTAAAAGGCCCTAAAAATATTTCTTTATTTTTTGTTTTGCTAAATTCAATGCGATACAAAAAATGATAATAAATCAACTCCAAAAATCACCAAATTTATACTAAGTATTTATTATACTATAAAAACATTACTCTAAAGTTTTTAAAATATTTTCATGAGTTTAAAGGCTCAAAAGAATTTTATAATTATGAACTTGCAGAAAATATAACAAATACATTTGTTATCAGAAAAATATGAAAATTGAACAGAAATTCTAGTATCACCCTAGGACTCTTCCTGTAAAATTTTGACATTTTTTTACTAGTGTACAAAACCTACACATATACAAACACACCACACACAACTCACATGCACTCAATTAAACACAGATTCATGGGGCTGTTTGACAGCCCCTTTTCTTCCTTACTCCTCCATTCACGCTCTCAGGAAAACACATAGAAGTTGATACACACCAACTCTCTTATATGATGGCGACATTAATACACAGAATCACCTATACATTTACATTTACAAACATACACACACAGCCCCAGTATGCACGCACACACACAGCACATGCAAGTACACACGCAACACACTCTCACTGTCACGGCAGCCTTGGCTGCCCCCTTACACCCACATAACACTCATTCAGGTTCTCCCAATCACACATACCATTACACACACATTCATATATGTGTTTATACATTCAGATAAACACACCTGAGCATCCACCTTTCTTCCATCTCACACCCAGTTCCAATATAAACGGCATAAACACACCTAAATACCCAGCTACCATCACGGCAGCCCCCACTTCTCCACAAAAGAGAAAAAACTCCTGCAACCCATAGGCAGTAGCTTCCTTTTTCTTGCCCCCAACACGCTTGGAGACTATAACGCCCCGAAATTTCTAGAACATTATCCGATCAATCCATCAAATCCTCAATTGTCCAATTAATTCAGTGCTACTAATGATAACCCAACAACATTCATATCAGAGCACTACGGACCATCAACTAACCTAACAAACCGTCTCAAAACAATGATAAAGTACTTAAATTATTAAATTACATAACGGTTCTCTAACAAGGCTCAAATAACAATATTGTAAAAACATAATCTACTCTAAGACTTAAGCTCGTCCGTCTCGAAATCTTACTGACGATTATTTCCTGCAGAAAGGAACAAAAAAAGGAGTGAGCTTTCGAGAGCTCAGTAAGGTCGCTCAAAATTCAATAAAGAGTACAAACGATTTTCTTTGGGAAAATTTTATATCAGTGACAAAATGGAGAAAAGTATTCTCAATTCAAAATTCAATAGATACACTTTCAATTACACTGAAGCAATGCGGATAATATTGAACATGAGTATAATGCAAAGCCACAAAGGCAGTGCAGGGTAACACTTAACAAAGCCACACAGGCAGTGCTCACTAACAATAAGGTTGCGTATGCATATGAACACTAGCTAGACCCTTAAGGTACTAGCATCTCCTGACAATAACAGACCATCCTTATATTACCCCGATACAGACCGTCCTTATAACTCCTCAATACATTAACTCATGTCAATATTTAGAGCGCAATAATCGATAAAACAATGATAAATTCGATGCATGATGAGAAATTAATTCACAGCATCGAAAAGGAATTTCAATCAACATATAAGGTTCAAAGCGGGGTATTAATGGCAATCGATGTAATGTCATCACAAATATAAGTGAGTCCAATAAAAATGTCATTAACAATCTGGAAAGAATATTATGATATCAATAGATAAAATAGGGTTTCGGAAGAAATTCTTACCTAGATCTAAGTTATGCGCTTGCTACTATTCAACCTTGTCCAAACCTCAAATTAACCTAAATAGGCAAATTAATTATTAGAATTCAATCTAGCCTCACCAACTATTAATATAATGCTAAATCTTAATCGTTGCTCACTCCGGCACTCTTAACGTTAATGAAAACGAATCGGATTTCTCGAATGGCTAAACCTAACGGATAACCACGCATACCTTGAAAAGCATTAAGACACTCCAAAAATGATACTAAATTATTATAAAATACTTTTGTAACTCAAAACACCATAAAAAGTTATAATATAATTTTTCTGAATTTTTGAATTAAAAACGATTTTCTTAAATACCAGAAAAAGCCCAAAAATAACAATTAATGCTTCTAACTCAAATCAAAGTTCCATAATTTTCATGATAGCTTTATAATATATAAGAAAAATACTGAAATTAAAATTGGAATTTAAAAAACACCGAAACCATTTTAAAATCATTTGTTTCATTAAATCAAATGCGATACCGGTTGATGTACTAAATCAACTCAGAAATTAATGAAACTTAAACTGAGTTATCTTTTTACTATAAAAGCACTGCTGTAATGTTTTCGGAATTTAATATTAATTGCAAATTCTCAAAACAAATTTTAGGATAGCTGTGCTTGAAAAAATATTAAAAATACCAAACGACATCTGAAACTTTTGAACTTTTCACATAAATTTTAATATTGTACTAAGAACCTTCCTGTAAAGTTTCAGAATTTTTGGACAAGCATACAGTGCCAACAGCCACGTGGTACAACTGTGCAAGCATAGTGTACCACTCTACTGCACATACCCAATATTGTTCACCTGTCTTCTTCTTCCTCTTTATACTTCAAGGTTCACTGTTTAACCACACAGAACACACCACTCACACTACCTCGTCACTAACTCACCACACACTACACAGGTACACACATTTATGCACTAATTTCACCTACACTATATACACACATAACACACCCACATGTTACACACTCATACACACACATCCCAGCACACAAGAACACCTCACGGCTGATCTTTTTCAGCCCTTCAACACCCCACACTCATTCCTGTATAAACACAGCAGCTATGTACCCACCTATATCACTTCTAAAACACAAGGTATACACACATTTGTTAACGCGTTTACACACACCTAACGTATGCACATACCCAACTCCACAACACTTGCAACCCATTCCTCTTCTTCCTTCTTTCTATTCACTCCACACTCACAGGTCACCTGAAAAACACACATGTATATAACACACATAAAGTTGCATTTCCACCTTCTCTCATCATTCACTCATAACCCACATCTCACATAAACACATGAGCTTCCCCAAGACACTCTGCACGTTCATGCTCCTATTTATGCAGCACTTCAGGGCTGCCATTTCAGCCCCTTTCACTCACAAAAATCCCCCTCTTCCCTTCATCTTTATACATATTCAAACACACCCACCATCCTACTGATTGAGCCGGCGATGGCGCTAAGTCCATCGCGCAGTTTGATTGAGCCGGCGAAGGCGCCAAGCCCATCCCGCAGTTTGATTGAGCCGGCGACGGTGCTATGCCCATCCCACAGTTTGATTGAGCCGGTGACGGCGCGAAACCCATCCCGCCGTTTGATTGAGCAGGCAAGGGGGCTAAGCCCATCCCGCAGTTTCATTGAATCGGCAACGGCGCGAAGCCATTCCGGCAGTTTCATTGAGCCGGTGACGGCGCGAAGCCCATCCCGCAGTTTGAATGAGCCGGCGAAGGCGCTAAGTCCATGCCACAGTTTGATTAAGCAGGCGATGGAGCTATGCCCATCCTGCAGTTTGATTGAGCCGGCGATGGCACGAAGCCTATCTTGCAGTTTGATTGAGCTGGAAAGGGGCTAAGCCCATCCCGTAATTTGATTGAGCCAGCGACAGCGCAAAGTCCATCCCGCAGTTTGATTAATGGGTTATTTGGTGTTTGAGAGATGCAAAATGGGGACTGCTGTGGGGTGTGAGGAGTACGTAAATTGTATGTGTATGTAATGAGGGGGAAAATGGGGCTGCACGATAGGCATAAAACAGGTGCTTTGTGTGTGTGCTTGTGTGTGTAAATAACGTATTTGCCTGTGTGAAATTACTGGGTGCATGTGTGTGCACCGCTGTCATGAAAATGTGCGTATTTGTGTGTGTATTAGTGGGGAGGAGGGAGCAGCCATAAGTTGTGTGAGTTTTGTGTGTTTTAAGGTCAAAGTAATAGGAAATATCCAATTTTACGGGAAGAGGACCTAATTGCTAAAGAGTGGGTTCATCCAGTAGTGAGCCATTAGTTAATAGTTTTTAGGTAGATTGACCCCATATGACTTTCTTCTCCTTTTAAGTGAGTGTGTGTTGGTGTTGGATTTGGATTTGGGGAGGAGCTGTCTTTTTTTTGTTTTCCCACTTCAGTTAAGATAGAGAGATGGCCATAGTGCAGTGGGTGCATTGTGTCTGTGCGGGTGAATACACAGTGTGTGTGTGTGTGTGTGTGTGTATGTGTGTGATGTGTATTTATAATAGTGAAATAAGTGTAAGGGAGGGTGTAGCATGTGCTGGTACAGGTGGGTGTGCGTTCTGGGAGAAGACAGGGGCAGAGGGTGAAAGGAAGAAGATGAAGTGGGGAAATGGGTTTGTGCAATGGAGTGGTACACTATACTTGCACAGTTGTACCACGTGACTGTTGGGTATATTCTGATTGTTAAAAAATGCTGACATTTTACGGAAAGGTTCGTAGAGAAATATTAGAATTTGTGTTAAAATTTCATATTTTTCTGACATTGTTTGGTATTTTTAATCATTTTGGTGATTTCAGTTTGCCTAAAATGCATTTGGAGCCTTTAAAATCCTTAATAAATTATGGGAAAAATTCTGTAATGTTTTTATGATATAACTAAGCTTCCGTTTCAGTTTCAAAAATTTTGAAGTTGGTTTATTATCATTTTCTGTAACGCATTAAATTTAGCAAAACAAAAAAAAAATGAAGAAATGGTTTAGTGCCTTTTAAATTCTGATTTTTATTTATATAATTTTTATACATATATTAATACTTTTATAAAAATTATGAGCCTCCATTTTCAGCTGGAAGAAATTATGGTTATTTATTGGTTTTTAGTGTATTTAAAGAAATTATTTTTAATTCAAAAATAATCAAAATTATTCAAAAATTTTATTTTTATTCCATATGCTGTATTAAGCTATAAATAATGCTTAATGAACATCAAAAATATTTTTGGGATATTTCTGAGTCTCGAGGAGTATGATGAGTTTTGGGGTAGGTTGCCGCGTGTGAAACCCTTTCCGAATTTCATCATTTCGGGTAGAGGAATGATACGCTATGGATAGTCATATTACGTTTATATAATAATATGAATAGTGTTCTGATAAATGAATTTGTCAACCTAGGCTAACTCCGAGGATTTGATCGATAGCATTTTTTTAGCTTCAACTCACTTGGATCGAGGTAAGGGATTTCTTCTGAAACCCTATTTCATCCATTTGATATCATAAACCTTCTTTCTAAATTGTTATTGAAGCTTTCATTGGACTCAATTTATAATTGTTATGAAATTTCATTGATTGCCCTTAATACCCTGTTTTGAGCCTTAGACGTTTATTATAAATCCTTATCGATGCTAGAAATTTATTACTCATTGCGCATCGATTTATTCATTGTATTATCGACTATTGCATTCTGCATATTGACATGAGAGGAGTTATAAGGATAGTCTGTATCGGGGGTGATATAAGGATGATCTGTTATTGTTGGGAGATGCTGATATCTCAAGGGTCTAGCCAGTGTTCATATGCATATGTAATCACAGTGTAATTGAGCATCGCTTGTGTGGCTTTGCTAAGTGATTACCCTACACTCATGTGTGGCTTTGCAAATTTACTCATGTTCAATATCATCTGCATCGTTTAAGTGTAATTGGAATTATTGCTAATAGTATCTAGTTTGGTTTAAAGGACTGAGTTAAATCTCTTCCCTATCGTTTGAAGTGAATCTAATGATTATTTTTGTATTCTCATTCTCTTTTGTGGATTTTGAGCGACCTTACTGGGCTCTCGAAAGCTCACTCCCTTTTTCTGTTCCCTTCTGCATGTAATAATCAACAATAGATTGCATTGAGTATGAATTAGATCTGAGCGAGGGAAAGAGAATTACAGTCTTAGTCTTGATCAATAGAACCCCTACGTGGGTTGGTATTGGTGTTTAAAATTTTTGACTCAGAATTGATGTATTAATTGTGACAATACATTTAGAGTATTGTATTATTCGACATTTTAGTTGCTCTGACGGACTGTTAGTACTGTATCGGTAGAGATCGAGGGTATTATTGTCTTAGTGAAATTGATCGAGCGAGTGTTAAAGTTCCAAAAAAATTGGGATGTTACAGTTGGTATCAGAGCTTAGGTATGAGATTCTGTAGAAGCCTAAGATAATCTGTGACTGAGAATGAACTTTGAAAACTTGTATTAAGTTTGAAGACTTATTTGAGGTTTTAGAATTGGATTGAGATTTGCATTGAATATGCAATAGTAAACAAGTTACTTACCTAAGAATTCTCGAATTTTAAGTATAAGCCAAATAAGACGATTGAAGGATAAGATTATAATCTTTTGGTCTCTCTGAGCAGCTCCACTGAATATTGCTACGAGTAGAGATTGCGATTGCTAATGGGTGTGTGATACATGTGTGAGTAGAATAAGATTTTGGGGTCCTTTAAGGTATACCTTTTATGTAACAGATTCGATAATAGTTAAACTAGTTTGGGTTCTGCATCGGAGTGCACAACAAAAGCATAGTGGTTACAGTTTCAGTCTTTGGTGTAATGTGTAAGTGCATATAGAAATGGTTAAGGCAAATTTTCTTATAGGCTTGAGTAGTGGTCGATTACATTATTAGCTTACCTTAGAGTTTTGAATTAAAGAAGTTCAGTTTAAAAAAAAAAAAGGGTTTGTTCCTAGAAATTAGATGATGATAGAAGTTTGGTGTTATAGGAATTCCGTTTGAATAGTGATTGGTCAATATCCGTAGGTCGTGAATATTTTTAAGCTACCAGCAAGATGGAAAATGAAGATCTTAATTACCAAACATAGGCCTGCACATTATAAATTTAGCTCTTCTAGCAGGGTGTTGTTGATAAAGGTTAGTTTCATGTTTCAGTGCACTCGATCTGCACAAAAATAAAAAAAATAAAAATTATAATAAATTGTGAGTGTTGTTTTTAGTGGCCTTGATTCTACGATACTGCACTTTGGGTGGAAACGAAAGACTTGGAAAAGAAATGATGTGTATACATTTTGATGCTTGGAGATTGAGATGTATAGTTAGCCCCTGACCTATGAGGTGGTATATGTTTATGTAAAGTTCTTTATTTAAGAAAAAAAAGTGGCATATGAAATGATAGTGAAAAGGCCGTTTTAGATTGTCGAAAAGTGTTTTACTATAATGATTAGCTGGCGCCTTATTGATGATAGGGTTGCATTATCGTGAAGGCTAAATTAGATATATCTTTCAAGGACACCGATCTATTGAAGTCTAAGACATGATTTTTGGACCTCAGGTGTATCTATAATCCTCTTGCACGCCCTTTAGATTGAACACCTAAAATTATTTTGGGTAAAATGTTGAAATATGTATTACATTAATGGAATATAGGCACATTAGTAATTGTTGTTCAAGTTAGGTGTGCTACGCTGAATCTTAATGTGATATGAGTCATGGGCTATTCTGACATTGAAAACTAGTTTGCGCTCAAATATATGGGTCTAAGGTAAGACATTGGTTATATTTAAGTTGATGTGCTCAATACAGTCATGTTTATTTTATAAGATGTTTCTAGCTTATAAAGGATATGGTAAGGGTGACTAGAAAACTCACAGGTTTATTTTCTTCAGATAATCATCATAAGCAATGTATGGTAGGAGTTGCCACAACTTCGTCGGCACTGCAAAACCAAGAGTACATAGATAAATACTTGGTAACGGAAGAGGTTTTGCAGTTCTAAGTACATTGAAAAGACAACTAAGTCTCAAACTTCATAGCCATCGATCTTGAGGTTTTACGAACGTTAAAGCATAAGTGATAGTCCCCTAGATCTGAACTAGCGATATGACTTGAATGAGAATTGTAACGTCTGCGTATTCATGAGACATAACTTTTAGTGTGGAGTTTAGACAATGCACTGGTTTTATTTGGTTGCTACAAGAGTTACGTAGTGGAAGCGTTGGACATTGTCAATGCTGTGAAGTTTAAGGACAAACTTTTTTTTTAGAAAGAGGAGAACGTAATACTCTGGTCCCGAATTGGGCTTATGGTAACTTGGCATGAATTTACTTGCATTTTAGCGACCATTCGCACCATTTACACTATTTAAGAGGATTAAGTGGAGACAGGGTTAAATGCTAAGATGTTCTAGCATGGTAGATCTTGTGATTAAAGATTATTGACATTCGAGGTAATCTTTAACAGTGGGTTAACGTGTGTTAAGAGCAAATCTATAAGTGTTGTGCTTATAGGCCTTTAGCGGGCAAACTTTACGAAGATGTTTGAAATTATATTTGGGTGGTTTGTCAAATGTCTAAATATATCTAGGTTTATTAGTACTCGAGGTGTTATGACCATTTATGCCGGAAATCAGACATGATTAAGAGTATAATATTTTGAGGACATCAATCTCAAATACGTTCAATTTTGAGGACAAAATTTTTATGAGTGGGGGAGAATGTAACACTCCGAACCATGATATTATCTAGCCGGTCGATTTAATTTTTAGCGGCAATTTTCATACGCAATATGTAGGTCGATTTGCATAGACATTATTTTACTGGTAACCTTTAGCGCCTAAATTTTTAGGAACTATAAGTTATAATTTACCGATAATCATTATTGATCGAGGTCTTTAGTAATAAGTAGTGTAATGATATTCTTAGAGACCTTAGCGAAAAAATTGGTGAGCATTAAACATTATAATTCTTAGCAAAATTTTTAGAAAACCATACGTTACAAGTTAACTGATGCAGTATAAGTTATACCGATTTAGGTCTTTAGTGACAATTAGCATAACTGAGTTTTTATTATCAACTTTTAGCGACAATTTATGAAAGGGGCTGCAATAATTAATTAGTGAAAGCTAAAAGAGTGTTACTTGAATATTTAATTTTATAGGGGCTACTGGATAACTAAAAGATACAAAATCTGATTTTGTTTCGTTTTGTTTTTTGAGTCAACCCCTTAATTTTGGAAGCTAAATTAGAGGGGGGACAAAGGAGAAAAATTAGGATAATTTTTGAGCTTTATGATGTTTTCGGTTACAAAAAAAAAGTCAGATTAAGAGAACAGAGAGAGGAAGAGTTATTGAGAAACACAAAGACAAAAAGAGAAATAGAGAGATAGAGTTGCAGGGGCGACGACAGAGAGAGAAGAGAAAAGAGAAAGGAAAAAAAAGAAAGAAAGAGAAGAAGTTTATGGCTGGTGCTCGTGGAAAAAGGGGAGAAGAAGAAATGAACAGAGAAAAATGGGCCAAACAAGGACTCGCCGAAATCAGGCGAAGCGAATCAAAACCTTCGGTAAGCCCTCTTACAGATTTACTTTGCGTATTTGTAAGCTTATTGTGGAATCGCATATATGTGTATCGCCTGAGTTTGAGAGGATGTGAGGGGTCTTGGTTTGGTCAGCCATGGTGGCTGCCGTTTTTATGTGAGTGGGGCTGAAATGGAATAACCAAGGTGTGGCAGTACTCGGCTATGTGTAAGTGGTTTTAAATGGGTGTAATGGTGTGTAAAAGGAGGGATTTCATTGTGTGAACAAGTGGGTTATTTTGTGTTTGAGAGATGCAAAATGGGGACTGCTGTGGGGTGTGAGGAGTATGTAAATTGTATGTGTGTTTGTGTATGTAATGAGGGGGAAAAATGGGGCTGCACGGTAGGCATAAAACAGATGCTTTGTGTGTGTGCTTGTGTGTGTAAATAATGTATTTGCCTGTGAAATTATTGGGTGCATGTGTGTGCACCGCTGTCATGAAAATGTGCATATTTGTGTGTGTATTGGTGAGGAGGAGGGAGCAGCCATAAGTTGTGTGAGTTTTAAGGTCATAGAAATAGGAAATATCCAATTTTACGGGAAGAGGACCTAAATGCTAAAGAGTGGGTTCATCCAGCAGTGAGCCATTAGTTCATAGTTTTTAGGTATATTGACCCCATATGACTTTCTTCTCCTTTTTAAGTGAGTGTGTGTGGGTGTTGGATTTGGGGAGGTGCTGTCTTTTTTTTTTTTTTTCCCCCATTTCAGTTAAGATAGAGAGATGGCCATAGTGCAGTGGGTGCATTGTGTCTGTGCGGGTGAATACACAGTGTGTGTTTGTGTGTGTATGCGTGTGTTTAAATTCTGTGCATGTGTATATAATAGGTGGGTAAGTGTGTGTGTGTGACGTGTGTGATGTGTATTTATAATAGTGAAATAAGTCTAAGGGAGTGTGAAATAAGTGTAAGGGAGGGTGTAGTGTGTGCTGGTACAGGTGGGTGTGTGTTCTGGGAGAAGACGGGCAGAGGGTGAAAGGAAGAAGATGAAGTGGGGAAATGGGATTGTGCAATGGAGTGGTACGCTATGCCTGCACAGTTGTACCACTTGACTGTTGGGTATCTTCCGATTGTCATACGGAAAGGTTTGTAAGGAAATATTAGAATTTGTGTTAAATTTTCATATTTTTCTGACATCGTTTGTTATTTTTAATCATTTTGGTGATTTCTGTTTTCCTAAAATACATTTGGAGCCTTTAAAAATCCTTAATAAATTATGGAAAAAAATTATGTAATGTTTTTATGATATAACTAAGCTTCAGTTTCAGTTTCAAAAATTTTGGGCTGGTTTATTATCATTTTCTGTATCGCATTAAAATTTAGCAAAACAAAAAAATGAAGAAATGGATTTAGTGCCTTTTAAATTTTGATTTTTTTTATATAATTTATATATATATATATATATATATATATTAAGACTTTTATAAAAATTATGAGCCTCCATTTTCAGCTAGAAGAAATTATGGTGATTTATTCTATAAATAATGCTTAATGAACGTTAAAAATATTTTTAGGATATTTCTGAGTCTTGAGGAGTGTGACGAGTTTCGGGGTAGGTTGTCGCTTGTGAAACCCACTTCGAATTTCATCATTTCGGGTAGAGGAATGGGTACGCTATAGATAGTGATATTAGGTTTATAATATAGTAATATGAATAGTGTTCTAATAAATGAATGTGATATAATGACAAAGAGTCATGATGCATATGCATCTCTAATAAGTAGAAGTAAAAAAAGAACGTGATATAAAAAAAAACCAGATGACATGTCGAATAAGAAAAAGGCGACGATGTGTCGCAACATTAAAAGGGGTAAAAAGGGAAATAACACTAAAAAAAAGCTTATGTGTCGTCTCTGTAATGCACAATGCTTCGTCTATTATATATTTAGTAATCCGGTAACCCGGGCAAGGCCCGGGTTGGTTATATTTAATGAATTATGTATCCGTACGCTTGAATGTCAATATTTTTGGTAGAGTTAAAGTTAGGTATTTAAGCATTAGGTCGATGGTTTTGAACTGAACTTTATCTATATCCGCGTAAAGCGAACTATTCAATTCAAAATATGTCACATTCGTGCATTTCATGTAAGTATCATTATAATCAAAAGAAGCTAAAAAATCATAAAACTAAAAAATTTTCAAATTAGTTTATACCGAAATTGATTCCATATTTTAATCTTTGTGGAATATTGTACGACTGCACACAATAGTTATAAATAATAGTAATGAAAATTACGATCAAATAAGAAAGTATATTGAATAGTTAGAGTTTTTAAAAGTGCATAATTAATTTTTTTACTCTTATAAAGTTTAGTAAAATTTTGAAAATAATACCTGTAAATTTTTTTAATTATAAATTATAGTAAAGAATCATGATGCACGTCTGACTTTAATAAGAGGTGAAAAGGGAATTTATTACCAAAATAAACATGATGACATGTCGCATAAGTAAAAAGGGATGATGTGTCTCAAAACTAAAAGGGTAAATGAGAAAAAGAATACTAAAAAAAAGCTTATGTATCACCTCTACAATACACAACGCTTCGTGGGTAACACCTCGATATTCTTAGCAGAATGATTTCAAAAAAAAATTTTAATTATTAATTTTTGCCAGGAATATATTGTTTAGCATCGATATTTTTGTTAACAAATTTTTTTAGCGATGATTAGTGTAGCAGGGTAATCTAACAAAACCATTTAAAATTTTCCAGCACATAAACTCTAACAATTAATTTATTTTGGACCTGTTTATAATAATAGAAATTAGTGAGTAAAATTTTAAAATGACAAATGAAAGTCTAGGGGGTTTTGGTAAATTTTTACTTACGGTTTTAGTATAAAAAATAAGGCTATTGATGGAGCAGCCGTCCAAGCTGTTTCTTCTCCTTCTGATATGCGAATGCTGCAGAGGCGTATAGAAAGGGATTGAAGAAAGGGGTTTCCGGTGGCAGCCATGGTGGCAGTAGGTGGTATGTGTAGTGAAGGGGAAAAAGGGGTTGAAGGACAAGCTGCCATAGGCAGCGCGGTGTAGAGTGCATAGGGATTACGACCGAGTGTGGGCTGTGCAAGTGTAGCGTGTGTTTATGTGCTTGTAAAATGGCCGTAAAATAAAAAGGGGCGTGTGAAGTGCTAGTGTAAGCGTAGGTGGAGGGGTACAGCTGTATTTCTGTGTGCTTGGAATTGGTGTGTGTTCAAGAGAAAAGGTGCAAGTGTGCGTGTTTTGTCCAACTCTGTGTGTGAGTGGAGCTACTTGTGTGTGTGAAAGTGTCGTGTGGCGTGTGAAATGGTGGAACATGTGGGTTTGCAAGGCAAAAGATACTGCCTTACGGCAGTTTACTTGTGTGTGTGAACTGGGTGTTTTGTGTGTGTTTTTGTGTGGGTGCGTGTGTATTATGTGAGTGGTGAAGCTGCTAAGACAGCAGCTGTGAGTGCAGATGCATGTGAGGTGTGTGTGCTTAGTGTGTGACTGCGTGAAAACAGGGAACATGGTGAAATGGGTTGACTGTTTTGTGCATGCAAGTGTTCACACACACACACACACACACACACACACACATATATATATATATATATATATATTGTGTGTGTATAAAATATGATTGCATGTGGGTGGAACAAAAATTAAGACCAAAAAGCTACTGCCGTGAGGCAGTAGCTGTGTCCATTTCTTTGTGGAGTTTGTTTGGTGAGAGTGATGTGTGTGTGTGTAAACCCATTTGAGTGTGTGGTTTTTTTTTAGTGTAACCATGAGTGCATGATCGTAGTGTAATGTGAGTATGTGAGTGTTATGTGTGGTGACGTGTGTGTGAACCTGTGTGTCTGTGTGTAACTGGGTATCCGAGAGAAGGCAGCAAATATGGTTGTGAGAGTGCATGTGTGTGAATATGTTATGTCAGAAAGGGAGCTGTGGAATTGTTGTGAGCGTAAATGGTTCAATGTGAGTGTTTGTAGGAAATGAGAGTGTGTTTTGATCGGTATTAGAGTGAGTGAGAAGGGGAGAAAAAACGGGCTGTCGTGAGGGTGTCCTCGTGAAGGCAATTCTGGGTTGTGGACTGTGATCGGGAAGAAGATGATGTGGGTCAAAGCAGCCAGTAAAAGGGGTGGTAAGCTGTGCGTATGTGTGTAAACACGGGTAGCGTTAGGTTTGTTCCATATATTGGATAGTGTACGGTGAACATTAACATATGAAAATTTAAAGTGTAGTACTTTAGACTATGTTAGAAATTCTGGCAAAAATTCATAATTTTTAGAGATCGTATTAAATTTTTAGTATTTTTTGTCTGGAAAAACTTAGAGTAATGTATTTATTGTATAAATAAGACTCAGCTTGAATTTGACAATTTTGGGAGTTGATTTGTTAAAGTTTTCGTATCACATTGGTTTTAACAAAATAAATAATTTAAAAATAGTTTTGTTGCCTTTTAAATTCTGAACTTAAATTTAGAAATTTTTATACACATTCTAAAGTTATTACAAAAATTATGAGGCTTTATTTTCAGCTAGAAGTAATTATGGCTATTTATGTATTTTAATGCATTTAAATAAATTATTTTTAATTCAAAAATATTCAAATATTCAGAAAATTTATATTTTAACATGTTATGCTGTTTTAAGCTATAGAAGAATTTTTTTTATAATTTATTATGACTTTGAGAAATCATTACGCGTTAGGATGCGTACATAAATTTTGGTTAAGTTAGTCGTGTATGGAACCATTTTGAGTTGTGCGATTTTGGAGTTGAGAGTGAGTACGCTGTGGGTGATTTTTATTATGTTTATAGTATAGTAGTGTAGATTATTTTTCTAATTAATGAACTTGTCAATTTAGGTTAATTCAAAGACTTTTGGATCGAAGTCAATTAGCATCGCTTAACTTAGACCGAGGTAAGGATTTATATCCGAATTCCATTTAATTATTCTGTTTTTCAAATGTTTAAAAATATCAGTTTCACAGAATATATTTATTGTTGATTTCTATGATTGTATAAAAATATTTTTTAAAACTGCCCAAGAAACACAAATTTAAGCCATTTAGCGATCATTTGAAATTCTAATTCACACTTATCTACTTATTGACTCAATCATCGTAAAATATTTTTAGTTCTATTTATTGCTTCTCAATATTGACATGAGTTAGTAACCTGGGAGTTATAAGGATGGTCTTTATTATTGGAGTTATAAGGATGGTCTGTTGGTTGTGTTAAACTAGTACCTAGATGGACTAGTCAGTGTATCTATGCATATATAAATCGTATCGAGCACTGCCGGGGTGGCTTTGCTACATTGTACTGCTCATGTTCAATATTTCCTGTTTTTATTTTATTGCAACTGAAATATTTTAAAATGATTATTGATTTAAGAGATTGAGTTGATATTCATCCCTATGTTTATATTGAATTGAAATGATGTGGTTTTCTTTGAAAACCCGTCTGAAATTATCATTTGATTGTATACAGAAAATCGTTTGAATCGTTCTACTTCTCCATTTCAAAAGTTTTTATTTTTCTTAAATGTAAAATCGTCTGAATCATTTTTAATTAATTTTTTTAAGTCTTTGATCGACCTTACTGAGCTCTCGAAAGCTCACTCTCCTTTAACTTCCTCTCCGCAGATGATCATCAGCAGTAGGATATTTGGAGTGATTAGAGTGTAAATTTTATGATCTCTTTTAGTTAAGCCCCTGCGAGGGAAAGTAATATTTAACTTAGTTTGACGATCATTTAATTTTAGTGTTATTTAAGAAAAAAATATGATTGAGATTTTGAGTTATTGTAGAAGCTCCCTGATACACATTGGGGCTTTCTTTTTTAATTTAGGTAATTGGATGATTAAGAAATTAATCGATTGATTGTTTAACGTTCTAGAAAATTTTTTGGATGTTATAATTGGTATCAGAGCCTAGGTTATATGATTCTGTAGACTTTAGAGGCCTGCGAGGGAAAGCCTAAGTGTTGACGAGAAGGTTAGGAAAAAAAAACTTTAGTGACTTAGTTCAACCTTAGTAGCGGTTCGGTATCAGAGTGCGCAGTGAAAGCATAGTGGTTATAACGTTTGATTTTAAGCATTGATGTGTGAGTGCTTATAGGAATTGGCTAATTATTTTCAGGTTAAGCAATGATATCTAATTGGTTGGATTATGAAGCCCTACGTTATAATTGAAATCATATGATATAGTGAAATGTTCGAAACTGTTATTGATGTTCTAAAATAATATTTTAGAGATTATCTGTAACATACAGTGACACCTTCGTTGGGGAGTTACGCAGTGAAAGTGAAGTGCTTAGACACTACAGATTTGTGAAATTTCGAGGACAAAAATTTTTATAAGGAGGGTAGAATGTAACACCCCTATATTCTTAGCAGAATAATTTCAAAAAAATAATTAATTAATCAATTTAGCAGCAAATATATTTTTTAGCATCAATATTTTTATTACCAAATTTTTTAGCGACGATTAGTGTAGCGAGGTAATCTAACAAAACCATTTAAAATTTTCTAGCACATAATTATAACAATAGAAATTAGTGAGTAAAATTTTAAAATGACAAATGAAAGTCTAGGGGGTTTTGGTAAATTTCTACATAGGGTTTTAGTATAAAAAAATAAGGCTATTGATGGAGCAGCCGTCCAAGCTGTTTCTTCTCCTTCTAATATGCGAATGCAGCGGAGGCGTATAGAGAGAGGGATTGAAGAAAGGGGTTTCCGGCAAACTTTTCCAGTAAGTTTTCTAAATCATTTACTCTTTGTTAATTAATGATTTATAGAATAAAAGGGGAGGCATGGGATTTCAGCCGTGAGAGTGGGTTCTGTGAGTTTGGTGGTTGCCTCGAAGTGAGTTTAAGAGTATACGGTGCCGCGTAGAAGCTGGGTATATTTGTAAGTATATTGTGTGATTGTGGGGGCACATGAGTTGTATGAGAGATGGGTTTAGCGTGAAATCTGTGGGGTGTGTTATGTGTATCCTTGTTGCGGTTGCTACCATCTCAAAAACCCACCCAACCGCAACAAATGTTGCGGTTGGTATCATTACGTGTCCTTTCCCGCCAGCTCCCCTGATGATGTCCTTTTGTCCTCCCCCCTATCTTCTTCAAGAAATGCAGCTCAAAGCTCGGGCGGACAGTCTTCTGTAATTTTTTTCTTTCACAGCCTTTGACTACACTCATCTCACTGCTCACTCACATATCTTTTTTTTTTCTCTGTCATCTTTCTTCTCCCTCACTTTTCTCTCTTTATAATCCGTTCTCCCCGACTCTTTCTCGACAGAGCCCTATTTTAGTGACGAAAGTGTGAATTTTGTGAAAGATGATGTAGATATAGT